>OZ005659.1:151116533-151329033 GCA_963930645.1 Salticus scenicus
GATATTGAGTTTGGCCCAGTTATCCTCCCTGACCTTAAGCTCTAAATAAAACATTATTTGTATTTCAATTGAGTCTCGTGCAATTACTAGTTAATTAACCATTTGCGTTCGGCATATTTTCTGTAAGACACGCCTTTTGGCGTTTCTTTAAAACGTCACACGTATAGTTTCCAACTTGCTACCTTTTGGCTACCGAAAAATTGTAATAATTTGTTTTATTTTACTTTATCATTAAATAAAATAAGTCTTTCTGTTTTAATTTTTTAGGTAGCCGAAAAGTAGCCTACAGTTACACGTTTTAGAAAAATAACATTTCATTTGCATAGGAACACCTTAAGGCGTGGCTCGATTTTTTAAAGTCCCCTCAAGAGGGACATACGAGCGATAAGGGTTAAGTTTAATATGGGGTCTGCGGCAACGAAAACTTCACAATATATATATATATATATATATATATATATATATATATATATATGTGTGTGTGTGTGTGTGTGTGTGTATCTGTATCTATATCTATACATATCAACATATTTACAGATGTGTCTCAGAATGTAGCATTTTTTCTTTTAATAATCAGAAGAATATAGAAATACTTAAGATCAATTAATTTCCTATGCCTACAACAAAGATGCAGTTGAAGCGTTTTATAGGGGTTGTAACTTTTTAATTTAATTTAATTTCGATTTCCCACTGTCTTTTTTTTTTTATTATTATTTATTTTTTTTTTAATATAATGTTTTGGGTTTCTCTGAATACGAAAGTCCATTTTTTGCGGTTCATCTGTATGCATACCAATCATCAACATATAAAAACATGTAACTGCAACGTACTCAAATTTTGATTGGTATGCGTTTGCCAAATGAAAAAATATATTAAAAATTAGTAAGTTTCAAGGCAAATTAATAACAGCCATAGTTCTTATTTATTAAAACAAAATTTAGGCATTATAACTGAACGGTGGGTAGAGGGTGGCGGCAGCCCCCTAGCTAGGGCCCGACTATGCTTTTCGAAGACCCGGGGCACTGATACTATTTGGAGGCTCCCTTACCCTGCTCTAAATAGCTCGCCAAACGGACCCATTCTCAAAAACAAAAATAAATAAATAATAAATAAAACTAGTGAATTTAAAAAAAAAAATTCCTTCAAATGACTTCTATTTCCTCACTTCTAAACAACGTATCACAAAATCATTAGTTTTATGTTCAAGATAAATGAAAAACTGAAGCACATTCATCAGCCAATATTTAGGAAATTAGTCACAAAATTTAATAATTGTTTAAGCTCTCTAATAAAATATTGAAAGAAAAATTTAATAAATTTTTGTTTTTAATAGACATATAATGAAAAAATATATATATATATGTATTATTATTTCTCAATTTTTGGAAATGAGGCCCCTTAAATTTGGAGGCCCTGGGCCAAGTGCCCCGTGTGCCCGTGCTATGAACTGGCCCTGCCCCTAGCACAGAATTATATTTCAAATAAAACTGTCCGTAAACCTACCTTAAAATATTTTGAAGGTGCATTTAGTTCATAAACTCACAGTTGTAAAACTCAGTTATTTTACATTGTTGATATTAGGTCTTAATCTGCAATAAGTATTTATAGCATTGAAGTGCCAGGTATGCGAAAGTCGTGTCAGTGACACACGAGATTATTTTGTTAAATTACAAGAAAATGATTACTTGATTAAAACAAGATTTTTTTTTCTAAACACAGACACGGCCAATATCACAAATACAGTCGTTTAACTGAAAATAAAAAATCATAACAACTAATTATTACCTGCTGTCTTTTTGTGTAGATCTCATAAACACGCTGTTTTGGCATTTAAAAATCACCTTTATAATGAAAAAAAAAAAAAAAAAAACACTATTCTATTTAACAGCGCTACATTAAAATTCGTAAATAATAATAATAATAATAATAATAATAATAATAAATAAATAATAAATAAATAAAAACTTCGTCTAGCAGTTTTAACAACGAAATGGTTATTATAATCATCTGGTTATTTATTTGAATTTAAACACGTATCATATTCACCAATTGTTTTGGCAGATTATTTATCTAGATTTCATTTTTCATAAAATAAACAAAATTTCATGACAAATCTTTAATTAATTTTTAGTTCTCAACCGCTTTCTATTTTATAAAATGGAACACATTTCATTAATCAATTTGCCGTCGTTTGCAATCGTTTTTAAACAAAAACAATTCAATAATTTGCTTGTGTTCAGGTAATTGTAATAATTGTAATTGTAATAATTCTCACTGTATTGTAATAATTCTCACTCAAGTAATTGTAATAATTCTCACTGGAAATCAACACGTTTGTAAATAAACAAAAAATGATTACGAATTGTCAATAATTTATTTATAAGAAAATATTAAGAAAGTGCATTTCGAATATCAGTGATATATATATATATATATATATATATATCAATCCGGATTTGAATAATAATACATTTTGATTTTTCAATGCTAAGTGAAATTCTTTAGAGTCCAAAATTCTAGCTATTTAACACATTTCTCTCTTTTTTTTTTCTTTTACAAAATCATATGACGTTCTATCAAATAGATATTTTTGGAAGGGTATGTATAGAGACAAATTAAAACTATTTGCACCATGCACTTTGTATCTTCAAAATAATCATCATAAAACAGTACTTGCTTATCTGCAATCCACCTATATGCTACACTTTATTTAAGAGAAATCTCCTTCCTTAATGCAATGAGTTTTAGTTCTCTTCTGTACATGGACACGATTTGTTGGGTTTGATTGAAAATTTTAGTGTAACAGTACTATATGGCGTACTGATTTGGAATTCCGAATTTCGGCTTCTTGTTACTATTTGTTCTTGAGTTACGATGAGAACTGTACTATAGATTGTTAAACCAGGTTCCAGCTTTGAAAGAGCCGTATCGAAGAGCCACCGCCACTTTAGAGTGTAGAAAAAGAGGGGAAAAAAGGCTAAAAACCCCATAGAAATAGCATGGGAAGAAAAGCGAAAAAACTCACAATGTCAAGTGTGTTAAAAAAAAAAAAAAAAAAAAAAAAAAAAAAAAAAAAAAAATTCACACCGGAAGTAATAAGGGGACAAAGTTGACTAGAAAAATACATTGAACAGCGGGAACCGGGCGGGCTGGGGCATGGGTCCTATCGTCCAGGATTAATACGACTCGCCTAGTATAACTCTAGCCGTAGAGAAATGTAGAAGTTATACTCTTCAGAATAAACAGCAATGAATCCATTTATACCAAGTTCAAGAAGATATATCTTTCAACACACACACACACAAGATAAAATAAAATAAAATAAAATAATCCTTCATCCAAAACTGCAAAATAAAGATGACGATAATAATTTCACCACATTAATTCAGGCACGGAGGGAGAGGACGCCTATTATAAAAATACGTAGTTTATTCGATCAAGACAAACGGAAAAGTGTCGAGAGATTTTTGTCAGTCACAAAGCAGAATGCGCCAACCGAAAAAGTTGTCGTACTTAAAATTAAGCCAGAAAGAATGCCAAACCATTTCTTTGTTTCCCGCACAACTTAGTACAACATTTTTTAACATAATTTGCCGTTATCAAACTCAAACTAATTTGGCATAAAAAATACACGCCAGCTGTCAATCAAACCAACGGACGTAGACGATAGGGTTTAGAAAACCCGCGTAGCCAACAGCACTCTTTATTTTAGCCCTTAATTTCCAATCTGTATTTATAGTATTAAATTTCAGGATAAGAGAAAGTCGTGTAAGTGACGCACCAGATTACTTATAACTGATTTTGTTTTCATTAATTTTCAAATTCACAACTTCATTTTGCAGGTCTTATCTTATTAATATTTTATTATTAGTAGATAAGATATTTTCTTTTCTGTCGTCCATTGAAAGTTTTATGTTTGATTTTTAAAATAACACTCGTTTTAAACGTATTTAGAATAATAAACGTCATAAAAAATTTGCAGATGCATCAATATACATTATGCATTACATTTACCTTTCATTTTTCCAAAGACGCTTGAAATCTTTTAGCGTACATTTTTCAAAAAATGACATCTTCAGCGTTTCAGAGTGCGATAAATAATGGTTTTACCTAAGCTTACTTTTATTACTTTATTGGATGCATCTTTCTTTTTTTTTACATTAAACCATTATGACATGACGTAATATTTAGTTGAAGAGAGCATATATGTATACATCTTAAAGCTAAAAAGAAAGTAAAAAGTGATATATTAAGTGTAGAATAAAAGAGTAGTTTCCATATCAGATTTTAAGAATTCCATTAGTCATAAATATAAAGATGGATAGTTTTCTTTTCCATTACGTTGTCAAATATTCTATTTTTAGTTAAAATTTATTATTAAACGTTGTAAGTTGAATTTTTCAGAAGCTAAATGCCGATAACTATTTTTTTTCGTATCTAAAGGCATATTTATTTTTTTCATAACGTAAAGAAATAAATTTATATATACATTATAAAGTATTTCCTTTACCAAATAATAACAAGGCAGCAGTAATTTTACATGGAACTTTCAGTTAAAAAAAAAAAAAAAAAAAAAAAAAAAACAGAATTTATGTTTTTTCCCCCTTTAATATACATATATATATATATATATATATATATATATATATACATACATATATACATACATATATATATATTCGTAAATATAGAATAGAGTAATTATATTATAAAACATTGACACGACACAATATTTTATTAACAGCTTTCAAAGGTAAATATAGGCAAAATTTAGAAGACCAATACTTCATAATAACACCTTAAATTTTTTTTTAAACAATTTTAAATTTTCAACAATCGAATTGATTGCAAACATAAAATTTTGTGTTTTCCATATTTTCTCAAAAAAAAAAAAAAAAAAAAAAAAGTCATGCTAAAGATTCCTGTATGAATATTTAAGCAACCAGAATCTTATAATCACAATTAGTATTATCTTTATTTATACACAGTTTTTCAATCATTTAAATCTAGTATCTACTTAATAACAAGTCCAAGTGCCCAAAACTAACACTGAAAATGATATCATAGCTAACACCATATTGGAATGCATAAATAAATAAATAAATATATATATATTGTTACCTTACATGCATACAGACTAAAAAAAAAAAAAAAAAAAAAAAAAAAAAAGAATAATTTAGAGGAAAAACTTTAATCCCACTCGCAACAATGTATTGAGATAAATAATCTAAAATTTCATTCATGATTTACATGGTTTTAGAAGATTCCTTCATTGCCCAAATAATAAATTAGATACAAAATTCATTGATTCATTTACAAATACTTATTTTAACAATTTATTTCAGTATAATACAGAATAATTGTTTTAAAATAAAACTTGATAATCCAGAATTATCCATCCATGAAAGAAAACAACTTCTATTTTTAAAATAACTTTTTTGTTAATAAACGGAATTTTTATGTGCCAAGGGAAAACATGAATATTATACTAAATACATAAAATTCAATTACGTCACGAGAAATTTTTAATATAAAAAAATAAACACACACATAATTGTAAAATTTCAATTACAGTATTATGATGCTATTTTAGAATTCTTGGAGAGCTTTTGTACTTCAAAAGATATAATATAATGATGCATTAGACGACGCCTTTTGCTTTAAATATTACGTTCACGCCTATGTATAATATTAACTCCAAATAAAGTGATCAGAATACAATGACCACAACATTCCAGTAGACGATGCTACCTCGCAGCAGTAGCTGCACAATTTGTGTTGTCACCCAGTACTTTCCAATACTGCTCAAGTATTTTTAATAATAGATTTTTTTTTTTTTTTTTTTTTTTACATTCTAAAGGGAAGCTTTTAGAATGTAAAATAGGAGGGAAAAAAGCTAAAAATCCATAGAAAAAGCATGGGACGAAAACGCAAAAAACTCACAATTCCAAGTGTGTAAAAAAAAAAAAAAAAAAAAAAAATGGCTAACACCGGAAAGAATAACAGGACAAAATTGACTAGAAAAAGACATCGAAAAGAGAAAATGGTAGGGTAGGTTGGGGGATTAAAGCTATCATAGATTGTTTAATATATCGCATCTATATTTATGTATAAAAAAAAGTTTCGTTTATAATAAATATATATATATATATATATATATATATATATATATATATATATATATATGAACACCAGGTAAAATGCTTTTAATGATTACATATTTTATATAATAACAGAATAACTTGAGGTGTAATTTTGCGCTATATTTCTGTAGTTTTTGAAAATAGTAATTTGAAGTAAGAAAATTATAGAATATTTTTATTTTTTAGATTGTATGTCAATATCTGTATACAAGATAAAGCAGGGTTTATACCAATTATACCTTACAAGTTGACATGGCACATAAAATTTTGATAACAAATATTAATTTAATGTAATTTAACTTAAATTAAAGTCAGGGAGAGAAAGAGGGAAGAAAAAAAAAAGTAAGAACATAGATTGTGGAATAAACATCAACTGCTTAGTGCATTTCAATACACGTAAGATGTTTATTCTCTGAATACCTAGAACCATTAATATTGGATCACAATAGAAATTTAAAAAAAAAATATTTTAATTTAAAATTTAAAGCAGAATTTTTTATTGTTAGCGAATTCTGTTTATTGAAAAGAAACATTTCCATTTGCAAACGTCATTTTTTTTTTCTAAAACGTTAGACTTTATCATATTTGTAAACCTTAATTTTCTTAATTAAAATTTTCCTTATAGTAGAAAATTGGAAAAATAGTGATGCATAAATTATATTAAAAATATATTTTAGTTTGCAAAATTTTAAATCAAATGAAAAAAAAAAGTATCTTTCAGATTTATGAACTATGATTTATTTTAAATAAATGCTAGTTTACTTATATTTACTTATTTATTTATTTATTTATTTATTTTTTATGATTAACTGTGCGAATTGTGATGTGTTTTGAAATGAAGTTTTGAACATTTCCTGTTATAATACTTTTCCCCCTTTCTTCCGTTAGATTGATTGATACAAATGAAATTATCTAGGAAATTAAATGAAACTTTTGATACGTAATAATTTATTTTCTTTTGTGATGAATGAAATGTAACATTTAATTGTTACTTATTTCTTTCCTTTTTGAAAAAAGTTTACGTGTCATGGTTGTCGAAAACTTATTTGAAATGTATTTTTTCTTTTGCATTATACTAACTATTCATAATTTGTAAAATCGTAAAAAAATGAAAAAAATAAATTTAATTTTTAAGAAATTTTCGATAAGAAATTTTAACTTATATGCTGTTTTCATCTGTGTCTTTCAGTACGTACATACGCACATACACACACATATATATAAATAAACTGGTCCAATAATTTTTTTTTAGCCTGAAGCGAACACTCATACTCAAACATTGAGTTATAAGTGTTGGGTGAGTGCAAAAGTTCTACCCGTTTTTATTACCCTTAAAGAAGAGAAACTAAATGCCTAATGAACAGTACCTATTATTATGCATAGTCCCCATTGCTATCTATGACCTCTTGCCATCTTTCTGGTAGGAGATAATCACACGTCAGTAAAATTCCAGCGATTTCGAGTCAAAAAGTGTTGGATGCCAAATTTCCCAGCATCAATATCACCAAAGATTCTCTGACTGAAAGAATTGTTCAACGCACAAAATAGGTGATAGACAGTTGGTGCCAAGTCAGGAAAACAGGGAGGGTGGGGTTAAACCTCCTAACCAAAGACCAGTAACTTTTGGCGAGTGATGATAACAGCATGTGGCCTGGCGTTATCATGATGAATGATAACACCGCGACGATTGGCGAAAGCTCGCCGCTTTGCTAACAAATTTGATTTCAGCCTGTCTAATTGTAGACTGTAGAAGGCAGCATTGATGGTTTGGTTGAGTGGCAGGACCTCCCAGTGAATTTTTCCTTGTGCAGCCCACCACAAATTCAATAACACATTCTTGGGATGATGATCAGCTTTCAATGTCGATGCAGGCGGATCAGAAGTGTGACACACAGAACTACGATGCTTTACGTTACTATACATAACTCACTTTTTCTCTCCTGTGACAATTCGTGTCATGAATGGGTCATTTTTGTTCCAAGAAAGCAAGAAAACACAGGTGTCGATTTGGTCATCCCGTTGATTAGCTGTCAGATTATGTGGAACCTAACGATCCAACTTTCGCGTAAAATACAACTTAACCAGCCGTCTCTCGACAGTTGTCTGGTGTACCTTGAAGGTCTATGCTAATTCTTGCACGGTTGGGTTCTGGTTGTTCCGTATGACTTGGTCAATATCGTCGTCTCCAAGTGTGATTGTCTTCCATTCCTAGCCTGATCTTTGCAGCTTCTGTCTTCTTCCCTAAATTTACGAAACCATCGACGCCATGTGCTTTCGTCTATTGTAACCTCCCCAGAAACTTTACAAACATTGCGACATGCTGCGACTGCGGCTTCCATACTCTTTTTAATCGAACTCGTATAACAAACAATATCTTGCTCCTTTTCGCTTTCCATGTTACACCATCTGATACTTTTGGGCCACGGTAAACCAGTCGGTAGAGCGCGGCCTCGTAATTGGAAGATTGTGGGTTCGGTACTCGTGCCGGTCAAAGACTGTCGTGTACACTAATGGTGGCTGGTGCACGTAAAATCTGTCGTGGCCGCAATGTCCTCCATGTTCCCATCAAAAATTATACCTCTGGGGGTCACCAAAGCGGGAGAGTCATCCATTCCGTGGAGGATCAAAATTGTGATGGCATGTCTCTTAACCACCTCTAGGTGTGTGTCCCAGACTGTCGCGAAATGCGCAACTGCGCAGCCCTAGTGCGACGAAAAACCCAACCATCCAACCATCATCTATCTGATTTTTTTTTTTTTTTTTTTAGATGATTAACTTTGCGAGACATGATGCATTTATATCTGAGGCATCCACCCGTTTGATTGGCCGACGATTTACGTCATTACAATGTCATGTGTGACGTCAATTCCATTGCAAATTTATATATCCAAAAATGGGTAGAACTTTCGTACTCACCCAATAGATATCATTTCAATTATTGCAGACTGAAAAATAACGCAAAACATAAATTAATAATTAAATAAATTTTCACTATGAAACGGAAAAAGAAAAAAAAAAAAAAACATGAAAATTTATTATTATTATTTTTTTAACTAAATTTTCATATGTTATATGTTACATGTTTATTATCAACCACAATATAATTGAATTGTTCTATACTCCCTTCATGTTTTATTATTGTAAAATGAAATTTAGTTATTTTAATTTTATGTTGCTGTTGAAAGAAATTTTAATTTATGTAACAAACATAAAAGTACACGTGTTATTGAAAAAAAAATCATTTGAAGACAGTTTTGAATGACGAGTATTCACTTTACATTATTTACCAAATTTAAACTCCTTTGATCTCTTAATTTACTTAGTATCAATAATAATAAGAATAGTAGAATTATTACAACGGGAGTTACATAACAGTGTATTTCCTCACAAAATTATTTTTCTCCCTAGAGCAAACGAAATGTTTCTCTAGAGTTGGCTAACCCTAGCATCAGGCTTAAGTACTGTTCTATTTTTTACAGACGCGATTCCCACCTCTCTACTCACGAATTCCTCTAAATTTTTGTTGTCTCCTCTCAAAATTATGAACTGCCGTTTTTTATATTTTATTATTCGGCTATTTTTATTAAGTTTTATCGTTTTTTATTACTTTTGTTAGTTCAGTTGCTGACTTCTGACGGGATGCCCAAAAGCGATACCGGATTGGTCAGAGCCTTGCGCTCTGATTGGCCTGTTCGCCTAGGAAATAATTCCGTCGTTTTTAGCTCTAAATTTTTCAGAGAGGATTGAGAATAACTTGCTGTTTGCTGATTGGTCCACGGATCCACCTCAGAACTTAGTTTCTGGATGGAAACCGGGATTCGATCTGAAACTGCATTTTATTTCTCTTTAATCCTCCTCTGTATTTCATTTTTATTTCTTGATAGAATTCTTAGGGAAAAAAAAATGTATGCCCCCCCTTTTTTTTTATTAATTGCGGGACTCCGAGCGATTTCCTGTGCCCCTTGGGGCGCCCTGCTCAGCTCTTTATTCCTTTTCGCCGTCCAGACTGTCTTCGTCAACGCACGCAGCTGTTTTCTGCTGCACTTATATTTTCAAGGAGATTTTAATTTTAAATCTTTTTTTTATTAATTCTCTCTCTCTCTTTTTTTTTTAAATCACCTGCTGCTTCACTCAGATTAATTTCCCTGCTGACGCGGGGGAGTTTCTGAGACTAAATTCTAAATTTATTACTTTCCGAACACTATAGTGAGGAAAGTATTGTAATCATGTCAAAAATCCGAATTCGAGATTTTGATGTTTCTATACGTTTTGAGGTCCTCTGAGTCCGTTTTCACTATTTTTACGATGATGTATGTATGTGTGTGTGTATGTGTGTATGTATGTGTGTATGTGTGTATGTCTGTGGGTGAACACGCTAGCGTCTAAACGCTTCGTTCGATTAACCTGAAAGTTGGTACGCATATTGTAAGTCACCATAGTACGAACCCTATAGATTTTGGTGAATCTAGCACTTATAGTTATTTTACAGGGACACAAAGAAAAATTCTTTATCATTATGGCCTATGGGATCAAAATCTTAAAAGTGCGATAGCATCTAAACGCCTTATTCAATTGAGCAAAAATTTTATACACATATTATAGATCACAAATATTCAATCTGTATAGATTTTGGAGAATCTAGCACTTATAGTTTTTTTACAGGGACACAAAGAAAAATTCTTTATCATTATGCCTATGGGGCCAAATTTTTAAAAATGTGATAGTGTCTAAACGCCTTATTAATCCGAGCAAAAAAATTGTACACATGTTATAGATCACAGTTGAACTAACTGTATAGATTTTGGTGAATCTAGCACTTACAGTTTTTTTACAGGGACACAAAGAAAAATTCTTTATCATTATGGCCTATGGGACTAAATTTTTAAAAGTACGATAGCATCTAAACGCCTTATTGATTTCAGCTGAAAATTTATATGAGTATTATAAATCACTGTTGCACTAACTATAAGCATTTTGGTGAATCTAACATTTATAGGTTTTTACGGGGACACAACGAAAATTTCTTTGTCATTATGATCTATGGGCTCAAAGTTCAGTAGCGTTAAATAAAACAACGTGTAATAGATGGAGAAAAATACTCAAACACTCTAATATGGTTTTCTCTCTTTTGTTTGTTTAACAACTACTCTTTCTTTACTTTATCTACAAAACTGTTAATTACTCAATGTTCGGAAAGTCGAGTGGAGTCACTCCAGATTTTTTTTTTATTAAAAAGCCTTCGGCTTTTTAATATTTTCTTTTCTGTAAAATTATTTTTATGTTTTTTGGCACTTTCGATGGAGGTAAGCAACGGTTGCGACCGATTGCAGGTACTCCGAAGCAACTACGTTGACGTTGAATAAGAATAAAGTCTTGCCTTATATACGCATGCATGGTATGCTATATAAAAGGTTATAGAAATAAAGTTTTTATTTCCTATACTTTGAACTACTTGTCCAGACAAATAAAGGGAAAATAATATTATAAAGATGTATTTTTAGTCCAAATACGTAGTACTGATATATGTTTAGTACAGATATTGCTGACTACAGATAAAATTTTCCACGTATACATTTTGAGTCTGTTGACATAAACATTTTGTTTAATTTAGTCGCAAAACCGTTATCATTAGTTAACTCATTTACATTTAAAGATAAATAATTAAATACATTGGTAAAGTATACAAGGTAGATAAGGGGAAGATGCCGCAATTTGTGTTTAATATTATGTTCAATATTAGTTGTATTTGCTATTTATTGATCTTTTGTGAAAATCCATGCTTTCGAGTACATATTAAAAATATATTTAGCTTCAAAAGTAATATAAAAACATTGAACTAAAAGTTTTCTTTAGCGCTTTCGTTACACCATCTTAGCCCAATTCTGAAATAAGATGGATATCTACATTTGGGTAAAATGGCTTATTAGGTTTGAACGTAAAATATGCATTTCTATGAAAAATTATATATTTATTTTAAAACACGCGATAAGAACAAACAAAACTAATAGAAAATACTGTCTGTTATCTAATTTAATATTTTGCTATAGTCAATGGTCAGATGCAATTTACAACAACAAAAAAGACAACCAGGCTTCTCACACCAAAAATTTTTATCCTCTTACTTCAAAACGTTGAACAAGACGTTAATTCCCCTTACGAACTTGCAAAAAAGATAGCAGACCTTCTTCAAAGGTTGGTCTGAAAGGTCAGACTTTGTCCTTTTACAAGTTACCTGAATTGTTTTTTCCTGTCTGAACTACGGTTTTCATAACTAAATAAATAAGGGACAAGATATAAACACACACACACATATATATATATATATATATATATTACTGATAAAGAAAGAAGGACTATCATACCAAATTAACATTAAATTTCCTAAAATTTCGAAAAAAGCATTATGCATCACGTTACGGATCTTCAATGCGTGACCTGCATCTCCCTACGGGACCTATGCATAAGCGAACCACATAGTATAGAATATTTAGCTACATACCATACTTTAGCTACATAGCACAGTGTTATTCCCAGTAAAATGTACCTATTTGCACAAGGATGTATCAAATACATAATAATCACACATTTTACACTTTATTTATAATCTCCTTTAATAAACGCTCAAAAATTAGGGATGAAAACTGTTATCACGTCTTTAATTTTTAGTTTACCGAACACGGAAAGAATTGTAATCATGAGTAAAATTCGACTTTGAGATTTTGATGAATTTATACATTTTGAGGTCCTCTGAATTCACTTTTGCTATTTTTATGGTGATACATTTATGTGTGTGTATGTGTATTAGTGAACACGACGACGTCTAAACGCTTTGTTCAAATGAGCTAAATGTTGACTCTAATCTTATTGCTTTTGATGAATCTTGCAGTTGTATATATTTTACAGAGATACAAAGAAAATTATTTATCATTATGGCCTATAGGCACAAATTATTTAGAGCCTAAACGAATTATACGAATAAAATGAAAATTTATACACATAGTATAGGTCACCGTCGCACGCACGTATAGATTTTGGGTGAAGATAACAGTAATTGTGTTTTTACAGAGACACAAAGGAAAATATTTTATCGGAAAAAAATATTTAAAGGGCGATATCGCCTAATTACATTATTCGATTGGTCTAAAAATTTATACACATGTTATAGATTACTATCGCACGAATAAAATAGATTTTGTGAATCTAGCATTTATAGAGTTTTACAAGAACACAAATTTTTTTTTTTTTTAAATCATTATGACCTATTAGCTCAAATTGTTTGAAGTGCGTTAAATTTAACAACATACTATACAGTGAAAAATATTCAACCACTCTAATGTAATTTTCTCTTTCGTTTATTTAACGAATTCTCTTATTTAAATTTATTTAAACAATCGTTAATTTCATAATGTTCGGAAAGTCGAGTGGAGTCACTCCAGATTTTTAAATTTATCGAAATCTTAAAATCAAATTAAAAATTTTGAAATTAAACAAGATATTATTCAAACAAAACTTCAAGATTATTAGTTTCATACCGACATCATGTTGAAGAATAAACTAAAAAAGAAAAAGATTTCGTAAGGCTCGGTCGAAATTTAATTTTGTCTTAGGTTAAGATACATGAATGATAATCACGCGTCTAAAATTCTTCAGCAAATGTGTAATGAGATTAAGATTTCGAAATTTCAGCGTAACAAATATTGACGCCTTTAATGTTTTATGCATTAACATTGTCAGAAAATGACGATACATATCTATGCTAAACATAATACTTTCTATAGAGAACTGTTAAATCTTATAGAAATTCCATTAAAATAAAAGCCTCTCAATCGAATGTTATCAAAATTGAAACGATATCGAAAAATGAAAACGATTTTGTTTTTTAGTTATTATTTTAAAGGTTAAATATTATTATTTTTTTTTTATATTATTCCTAAATTATTATTTAGAAGTATTTAAAATTTTGATTTTAAATACTTCAAAGAGAAAAAAAAAAAAAAAAAAAACATAATGTACAGTCGGTAACAAAAGTGTCCGAACGCTAGCAAAAATTCCTATGTAAAAATAGTACACTTCATACGGTTTTGTTATATAAATCCTTATCGAATCATGTTCTCAGGCTGACTAAGAAGAGGATTCGACAAGGATTTATTTTACAAAACCATATGAAGTGTACTTGTTTTACATAAGAATGTTTGCTAGTGTTCGGACACTTTCGTTACCGACTGTATCTAATGAAGTGTCTTTTTCATGAGACGATCTGAGAATAAATCAAAAGTTGCACAAGATTGGACTTGAATGGTAACAATTTTTGAAAAAAAAAAAAAAAAAAAAAGAATACTAAGGTAAAGATATCAGTGTTTCGCACCCCTATTATTTGCAACAGTGATTGCAACCGCCACAAAAGCAATATTTATGTACTGAATAAGCGAAATAATAAGCGTTTCATAATATTTATGAATTTTAATCCGACCACGTCCGGTCGGATTCAGATTCACAGTTGTTAATGAAGCTTATTTTAACATTCCTTTTAAAAGGATGGTAACTATTCTTATAAATATTTAGGGGAGGCGAACGCTGGTGCCCTTACCTAACAAGCTTACAATAAATATTCAGTAGTTATTTAATTATAGTCGTGCAAAATGTATTAGAAATTGTCGATAAGTTTTTATCTAATCATAATACTGTTTACAGGGAATTGTTCATAACTATAGGAAATGAAAGTTTCAGGTAAGAATATTACAAGAATAGATGAAAAGTTGAAAAATGAAAAATGAAAAATGTTCTTTCTCATGTACGTAAAATTTAATGATTGAATATATTGCTACGAAATAATCTTAAGATTTTAGAACTAGTGATAATATATCATAGGAAATATTATTTGTATAACACTAGTCAATCGTCATTCAAACATTTCAAAGAATCTAATTTAAATCGCAACATTTGCTGAAAAAAATTATAAATTAAGAATTAAAAAAAATGGCTATTTGTACATAGTTATGTAATTTATACAATTTCATTTTCCCAATGGAAATTTAAATTAAATTTAAATTCATTTTTTGATTATACTTAGAAGATTTAGAGCATTTCTTATTTCTACCGAAATATGAAATTACAAGCACTATGCTTTTAATAATTTGTTTTTACTCGTACAAAACTACAGGAGTAAAAACAAATGTATTAATTAATTAATGTAGGTAAAAGTTGTAGCAGTATTTTAATAAGATTAATTTTGCATAATTTAGAAGTGAAGATACATTCATATTAAAGGACAACATATGCTCATATCTTACAAGTTTACTGTAAACAGTTAAATCATAATCTCATAAGTTGAGATTTTACTAAAAAGTCCACGTATCATAGTAATTATAATTAAAAGAGCATTAAAAGTCAAGACAACACTTTAAAAACCCGTTACATATTTATTAAAATGATATTTTACAAAGCTTTTCGCCATAAACATGTGGCATCTTCAGGTATATACAAGTTACAAATGATATATGGTAGTAAACCAGAAATTTATATACCATGGGACAGGTGTCAGTTATAGGTGTTAACAGTTAGTTAAAAATATTACTCATCACCAGAAGAATTTACAGTCGAAAGTTGCTGACAGCGGAGACTTCGTAAATATGTGGCTAAGAGCTGAGTACAAACTCCAACATCCCTTCTACTTAGCTCTTAGGTACAAAATTTACGAAGTCTTCGTTATCAGCAACCTTCGACTGGGAATTCCTCTGGTGATGAGAAATATTTTTAACTAGCTGTTAACAACTATGACCGACACCTGTCCCGTGATATATAAATTGCTGGTCTACCACCATATATCATTTGTAACTTATATATACCTGAAGATGCCACATATTTATGGCGAAAAGTATTGTAAAATACGGTTTTAATAAATATATAACATGTTTTTAAAAGGTTGTCTTGGCTTTTAATGCTATTTTAATTACAGTGAACAGTTAGCAGAAATTAACCTGTAATTAAGTAGTTTATGAAAACTCATTATCTCATTGTAAATTTAACGTAAATTTGTTGATTTATTTAAGAATATTTTCATTGTTTAAGAACTTTTTTAAATTTTCTAATAAAACACAAATTCAATATGTTCTTCTTATGCAGAAGGAAGTGAAAGAAAAATCATAATTTTTAATGTTTTGATGAATTTGTGGATATTTTGCAATCTGAAATTTAAGCTAGATAATGCCCATATTTTTTTTGTTTATGTAACATGTTTTATTTTTCATTTCTAACCTATAACAAAAAAATAATAAAAATGCCTAATAAAGCTTTAGAAGTATGTAACAATCAATGAACCTATAAGAATATGTTTATTAGTTAGAATTAGCCTAACAAAGCAATATTTTCTAAGAACAAGGATCAGAGTGCAAGTTCATTCATGAAAGATGTTTAATAGTGGCTATTTTAAAAGACATTGTTTATTATTACGTGGTATACTTTTTAATATTTTGAAACAGTCGAAACATTTTAAGAATGGAATATCACAGGTAACTGCCAAGTAATATGTTTTCCTAAATGTATCCAATAAAGAAATCAGGGCTTTAAATAAAAAAAAAATATATATATATATAAGAATTTCTTTCTTTTTTTTTTTTCTTTTTTTTTTTTTTTTTTTTAAAGATGCTAAACATGCATTGAAATACATATTTTACGCAGGCTGCCAACATCAACTTATTCAAATACCATTATTTCCAAACATAAATTTATTTTTCAAAATCTTTTAAATTTATTTTAAATGAATAAAATTGAATAAAATTATAAATAAAATTGAATAAAATTAAATATTTAAATATCAAATAAAAATAAAAATATGAATAAAATTAAATATTTAAAAATAGTGATAGTAAAAGAGTTATCTGAGGCAATGCTTATTATAAGATATACATGTAATTATTATTATTATTTTTTTTAATAGCCACTGCATTTTAAATAAAATTAAATTTAAAGTTATTAAAGTCAATACTGAATTTTTGGTATTAATTTTGAATATTGTACATTTTGCTATAAACATCCTTAGTCATTTATAATTAAAATTTAATCACATTATTATACAGAAATTTTAATTAAATACTGGATTTCAGAATTTAATATATGTCAAAATAAAGGAGATAAACTTAAGATGAACTTTATACTTGAGGTACTCTGCTTAATCGATAATCAGAATTTAGCTATCCATCATGTACGTCGAATTCATGATTTCAGGATTAAAGACTGAATGGTGGTTAATCCGAAACATCAAGTTCTTCAAATAAATTACAGAAAAGTTTGACATTCATTTGTAGAAGATTTTAATAAAAATTAAATATTCATTAAAATATTTCCTGCTTACAAATGAGAAATTATTGTATTAAAGTAAAATTAATAATAATGGATTTTTTTTTTTTTTTTTTTTAAGAAACAAAATGTCACTGAAAATGTATTAAAGGTTCAGTGTTTGCTGTAAAATTTAAAATAAATATTAACAAATATTTAAAAAGTAAATGCATGATTTTTTTTTTTCGTATTTCTTTGGATTACACAGGGCTCACGCGACATTCAATTTATTAATCAGACTTTGTTATACTTATTTTTTAATTACAACTCATTGCTATTAAAATGAAAGTTTTTGATTAAAAATATTGGTATTTAAAATCTAGGATACATCATTTTTGAGTAAGTATATATTTTAATACTCTAAATATACAGTATGTATTCTATGATATTTTGGTATGTTATAGTAAGCAAATGCACATATTAAACACTAATTTATTCGTAATGTTCACGAGTAAATAATATACGCTTGCTATTCCACGTCGAACATAAAGCTCAACACGCCAATATCTTATAACAAATGACAGTTAGCTATATGGATTAAGGACAAATGATAAAACGAGGTTCCTAGGCTTTGTGTTATACCGTCATTGGTAATTTTTATGAAGAATTCTAACTTGTATTTTTGATAGTGTTGGAGAAACCAGTAAAAATTCCGAATGGTTGTACATGGATCATGATGACATGGGTTCGAACTAGGTGCATCTAGTCTACTTTCCATTAAAAAAGCAAAACAAATAAGAAAATTGTTTTTTGAGTTAGAGACATTCTATGTATACCGATTTATTTTTAAACAGTTCATATTTAGTTCCAATATAAGTTTATAATAGTCGTCATATTATTAATTATACTTTACGTTATAAAAATGTATTTTTTTCTAAATGTAAATTTTACTAAACACATCAAAAAATGTTATTTTGAGAATGTTAAACACGTTCTAAATTTTGGTAAGTATAAATATAAGGGATAAATTCCACAATGCAGTGATACAAACTGCATATTTTGTGAACATTTAAAAAACCGATTTCTTAAATTTTAAAATTCTGATTTATTAATTTTAGGAACCAAGCAGCCAGTATACTGCCTCGATAAAAATTAATGAACAATATCCGGTTTTTTGGGATCGAGGCTAAATTATAACCATCATGTGATTTTTAATTTTCCGTTTCCCTGTGAATTTCCCCATAGGATACAAATATTTCTCTAAAAAATGCAATTTTCCGTTTACAATACAAGTATAAATATAACAATGTTTCAGTTTTCCCAGAAAATTTCAAGTGCTTTACGGCAGAACATAGATAAAATTCTTTATATTGGTAAATTTACAGAAAGTTGGTTTCACTGGTAAAAAAAATAAAAATAAATAAATAAATAAATAAATAAACACTGGCAGATTCAAATACTAATAAGAAATTGACCTTCTTTATACTTTTTTCTTACAGGGAAATGTTCCTAAGCTAAACTCATAAAATTAAACGATAAAATTACAGGTGATAGTAGATGGCTCAAAATATCTACGGTGCAAAAATTAGCCGCTTAATTGCAACGGGAAAGTGGTAACTTAATAAAAGTCAGCATTTTTAACGTCAAATGCAACCCTACTTGGGGAGGATGTAGAGAAAAGCGTCAAGTTCTTAAAAGAACTGCCCATGTGTCCTCCGTACCAGTTTAACGGTGTTACAAAGTCACTTTTTGATATTTTGCTTTCAAAGTTATTTGATGTTCAGTTTGAATAGATATTGTTTGTCTATTCTGTGTATTTTCTACCCTTTTATTTGAAGTATATATTAGCGAGATCGTTTTTATTTAGTTTAATGCTTGAAAGTCCCTCGTATGATTTATCTATCTATCTATCTATATATAGATAGATAGATAGACAGATAAATATAGACATAGATATATCAATATTTTGGAATATATTTGTTTAACGAAACATTGACTTTTAAATAGAAAATGCCACCACATATTAAACTACATATCCCCTCCCACATAAAAATTCTGGTTACGTCATTGAATTATAGTTTTTTAAAAACGTCAGTTTTCAAAAATTCGAAGCCGCCAATTGATGCTAACTGGAAGGTTCTGGTAACCCCGATTCAATTTACAACATCGTTCTACGCCTTTCCTAATGGACTTAAGCAGCTAATTTTCAGAGTATGAATTTCCTATAAGTTCTTCTGATACCTGTACCAATTTCATCGATTTCTATGAATTTAGCGAAAGAACTTTTCCTTGTTAGGAATAGTTAAATCCTTGTGGAGTCAGGAGGCAGTGTCTGAGCTCGGTCAGGCGAAATGCAGAAAGCCAATTTTATGGTAATTTTTATTTGCATTTAAATTTTGTTTTTCTATATGCAAATGTGTTGCTACTATTTTATATACATAGATATCAATAAAAATGTTGATTTTTTTTTTTTTTTTTTTTTTTTAATCTTTAAATATGAAATGAGTTGAGCCAGCATAGGGTTAATTAGAAATATGTTCATGACAAAGGGAGATAAATATAAAAATATGACTGAAAATATGAAAAAAAAAATGTGAAACTTACATTTTTTTATAAAATAGCTTTTATAAGTAACTACATATGTAAAATACAGTTTATGAATATGTTTTTCGATGTTAAAGAATTTAATTTCATTTAAAAAAGATTAAATAAGTTTTGAATACTTAATATTTTTCTAGTAAATATAATTTTTAACTGTAAAAAATGAAATATCCTTAATTTTTTAAGCAATAAAGATAGATAGTTTTCTTTTTTAACCGACTTCAAAAAAGAAGGAAGGTTCTCAATTCAAACCGTATGTTTTTTTATGTTTGTTAGCTCATAACTTCTGAACGGATGCTCCGATTTTGATACTTTTTGTTTTGTTGAAAAGGTCTTGGTCTGAAATAGGTCCCATTGTAATATCTTTACGATCTAAAGAAAATACAGGGTGCCCAAAAAAATCAGTCGCAACTCTTTTAATTGCTAAACGGCCGTAGCTATAGTGATAAAAATGTAAGTATAGCAAAGTGGCCATGCAGTACAAGGTTAAACCGCCTGGTGGAAAATAGCGGAGTTAGTGTTCCTATCTTGAAAACGGTTCTAGAGAAAAAAGTAAATTATAAAGTTGAAGAGTATCATCGATTTAGTACAAAAAGATATTTTAGACATTCATGCTATCGTTCCTATCTTGGAAACGGTTCAAGACAGACGGAAAAAGTGAATTATAAAATTGCAGAGCATCATCGATTTAGTACGAAGAGATAGTTTAGACATTGATGCTAAAAATACAATGCTAAAAACGTACATTTGTTTGTTCGCAATTTCCTACACTGTGCACACTTGAACTACATTGCACACTTTGCAGCGTAGCGGATGACACGTATACTCTGCGGTTCAATGTACTGTTACAGTACGCGGTCAAGTCGATTAGCGCAAAGTCGTTTTCAACCAACTTCAGAAAGGAGGGTGTTCTTAATTTGAGCTATAAATTGTTGTTGTTTGTAAGCTTATAACTTCGTAAGAGATGCTCTAATTAACCGACATCAAAAAGGAGAAGGTTCTCAATTCAAAGCGTGTTTTTTTTTTTTTTTTTTTTTTTTTTTTTTAGTTTGTTAGCTCATAACTTCTGAACGGATGATCCGATTTTGATACTTTTTGTTTTATTGTAAAGGTCTTGGTCTGAAATATCTTTAATATCTTTACGATCAAAAGAAAATACAGGGTTCCCAAAAAAGTCAGTCCCGACTCTTTTAACTGCTGAACAGCAGCTGCCTACCCATAAAAGTTGTATGTAGGTATAGTGAAGTGGAGATGTGCTACGCGATTCAACCGCCTATAGCGCCAGCTTGTGGAAAACAGTGGATTTAGCGTTATTATCTGGGAAACAGTTCAAAACAGGGAAAAAAGTGAATTATAAAATTACCAGAGCATTATCGATTTAGTACGAAAAGATAGTTTAGACATTAATGCTAAAACAGAACGCTTAAAACGTGCATTTGTTTGTTAACAATTTCCTATTTTGTGCACACTTGAACGACATTGCATATGTTGTGCGTAGCGGGGGACATTTATGCTATGTAAAATTCAAAGTAGGGTTATTGTACTAAGCGGTCACATCGATTAACGCATAGACGTTTTAAACCGACTTCATAAAGGAAGAGGTTCTCAGTACAAACCATGTTTCTCATTGTTAATGTTGTTGAAATTTGTTAGCTTTTAACTTCGTAAGAGATGATTTAATTTTAATACTTTTTTTGTTGTATTGATCTTGGCCTGAAATAGGTTTCATCAGGATTTCATTAAGATATAAACAAATTACAGGATACTTACAAAAGTCTGTTTCTCACTCTAACTGCTGAACGCATGCAACTACACTGGTAAAAGCAGTATGTAAGTATCTATGTTGAAACTTCTGACCGTCAGCTGCAATGCATATTTTGCTCTTTGTTCGAACTTTACGCTGCGCAATTTCCAGCGCAGCGGGTGACACGTATTCACTGTGAAGTTCAATATATATGCCTAACGGAATTTTTGGTTACGAATACAGCGTATCCGTTCTTTACATTTCTAAAGGCTTCTTAACTTAACATATGTTCATTCAATAGATAGTTTTTTGCTCATACCTGACACAACTTAAAAATGCAGCATTTGAGAAAAATCAACTTAAATATAACTTGACTAGAATAAAACTGGCACAACTGTCTATCGAGTGGATAACTTTCTATATGGAGATGTAACTTTTTTGTTCAGATTGGGTGCATTTCATGTATTTTTCAGTGACATAAACCATTTTTTGAGTTATGTCACTTTTCTTGGAAGATGTGATTTGTTAAGCTGCCGTCGAACGTCTTTTGATGTTCTGTTATATGAATAAGTTTTCACTGAAAAGAGAAAAATAAAATATTTTTGTAAAAAAAAATAGAACCGACTCCAAAAAGCAACTACTATTCAAACAACTAAAAAAAAAAAAAAAAAAAAAAAAAAAAAAAAAGGTATGAAATGGAAATGTAAATTGCGCCTAAAAGTATAAAATAATTTCCTTTGCCAAACAACCTGTAACACTACAATTAATCATAACTTTTGAAGTCGGCGCAAAATTAAATTAAATAAAAATTTATAACTTTATTCAATACAAAAATCAAATCCTATTTAATATACACATCTCACATTGTCACCTGCAAAACGCAGCCGAAAATTACTTTGATTCAAGAAATCAAAAAAGATTTCGTAAGCAGACAAAGTTGGCGAAGATGCTGGTATCGGATGTCCTTGGTGAAAGAAAAATCGCAAAATTATCTAGCAAACATATTTAATTTCTTAGGGATATCATTATTGTTTTGATAAGGTATATTAAGAGAATAAACAAGATTATGAAACAATACATCGTACAATATATATCATGAAAATGTACATCTTGCGTGTATATTTTTGCATTTCGTTTTGATCGCCAAATCCAAAAGCCACCAAGGATGTTAGTTATCAAAGTTATACCAAATTTGCAAAGGAAACTCTAACTTCGTAGAAACATAAATACAGCATTCTAAAGAATGTTCACTGTTCTATGCAGATGCTACTAATGGACCAATTGTATATAGTGATAAAATAATAAAGGAAACGTGAAAATGGATCATTCGAGAAAACAGCATTTATTGCTACCGATCTAAAAACAAACCTTTAAAAACTAATTAACTTTTATTTAAGTTTGCGCCGACTTCAAAAGTTATGATTAATTGTAGTGTTACAGGTTGTTTGGCGAAGGAAATTATTTTATACTTTTAGGCGCAATTTACATTTCCATTTCATACCTTTTTTTCATTTTTTTTTTTTAGTTGTTTGAATAGTAGTTGCTTTTTGGAGTCGGTTCTATTTTTTTTACAAAAAGATTTTATTTGTAATCATTTGGAGAGTTTTTGAGGAAGCTTAAATTATGTAATACGGAGAAGAACATCTGAGAAAAAATATATATATGAATACTTAATTGATTTTAAATTTGTTTCATAGAACAACATTTTTTTTTCCGCATAATGAAAGTAACTAGACATAGTTGTGTATTTATTTTGACATGTATATTTATTATATGCTTTTTTTTTTTTTTTTTTTTTTCTGAATCTATGAAAAGAAGAATAAGAAACAAGGAAATACTTCTTTCAATACAAAAAAATAAAAAATAAAAATCTAAAAATATTCTTCTGGCGATAAAACTATTTGAAAAAGATTTTTTTTATTGATGTGACGGAAATAAATATATAATCAAATCCAGTTTTTGAGAGAAAATGGAAATTTATTCGAGCCTAGTGTCACTTTGAAAATTTCAATGCGATATTTTGATTAAAAAAAAAAACAACAACAAAAAAAAAAAACGTAAAAAATATGTTTTCAATTTCCCAAGAATGTTTCTGAAAAGATATTTTAAAATTCTATATGTCTTTAACCAGTTATATATATATATATATATATATGTGTGTTATTGTTTATAGATTTTAGTAATTTAAATGTATACTGAGTTCTTACATCTAACCAAAAAAATTCCAGAATAAGCCACAACTGTTGTATATATATATATATATATATATATATATATATCATCATCACTTTAAGCCTTTATAAATGCACTGCAGGATGAAGGTCTCTCTTAAATCATTCAAACTACCCTGTTTTCTGCAATTCTTCTCCATTCTGATTTCTCCAAACTTCACAATTTCATCCCTCCAATGACACAGTAGTCTCTTCCTCTGTGTTTTCTTATCTTTTGGTATCCAAAATAGGACTTTGGTTGTACATCTCGCGTCATTTCTTCTCGTAACGTGTCCAGCCCCAGCTCCATTTTAATTTCTTGACTCTAGAAATAACATGAGTAACTTTAGTTTGCTTCCTAATCCAATTGTTTCGCTTTCTATCTCTTCGGGTGAATTCTAACATGCAACTCGCTATTCTTCTCTGGGTTATTTGAAGTTTTTGTATAGCTTTACATGTGAATGATATAAATTAAAAAGGGAAAAAGGCATTGATCAAAAACATTTCTTTTCAAGCAAATTGGGAGATCACTTTTGAATATAGCGCTAATTTTTCCGAATGTTCTCCCTGCAAGTTTAACTGTGTTGTTAACTTCCATGGTGTTGCCGTCTATCGTAAGGATGTGTCCCAGATAAGCATAGCTGCATACTGTTTCTAATTCATCCATATCAACAGTAACCTTCAGTGGAGAAACAAAGGAGTTTGACATAACTTTTTTCTTGCTGAGGTTCATTTTCAATCCAACGAGCTTGATTTTTATGTTATATTATGTACAAAAGTTCAGAATTTATTAAGGATTTAAGAAAATTATGGTTCACTAAAAATATACTGAAAAAAAAAAAAAAAAATCCTGCTGTGTTACAAAATATTCTTTGCAGCAATATTGCGAAAAATTCTTATATTCTATGTGAAAAATAGCGTAATAAGCATTTTCTGTAACAGAACAACACAGATAACATCGAAGCATATTTTTTTTTCCGTAATGTGCACCGAAAAAAATTCTCGCAATAAAAAAACAATTACCCAACTAGAACCTACAGCATTTTTGCCAACAGAGTAGCATCTCAGGCAAGCAATTATCATTTGTTCTGGTATTCTCAATCCTAATTTGATACTAATCATTTGCTTTTAAAACGCAAAAAAAAAAAAAAAAAAAAAAAGCAAAAAAAGTATAACCAACAGATGAAATTTGTATGAATGTTTGCGGATATTTTCTGGTTATAGAGAAAAAAAATATTTCTTTTCACAGGTACATGTAGTTCTAAACAAAATTTCTTTAGTTTTTAAAATATCAATTTTATGTAGGGAATTTCTGAATTTAATGAAAATTTTGATTTTTTAAAGTTTTTTTTCTTTCTTTTTTTCGTACTGTATGTTTTTTTATTGCTTCATACAATAATCTATTTATTGTTTGTCATTTTGTTTCTTTATTTTCTTTATTTCTTTATTTCTTTTATTCATAATCTATTTTTGTTTTTGCGCAAAGCAACATTTCAGGATAAATCTGTCCAACAGTGCAGTCTTTATTTTAAACCAATGAGGAAAAGGTTTAAAAAAAAAATCTTATTTTCATTCAGCTCACGTATGAATAACATTATTCAAATTTTAAAAGTTTTATGTTTAAGTTTCGAAGGAAGATCAAAAATGCATAATTTTCCATTTATTTTGAAACACAGACTTTGATTTCACATTTGCTTTCGCTATTTTAAAAAATGGATTTTTGTCGATACAGTAAAGTTGAAATATATGATCTCCGCGACGAAATATCGTAAAAAGAAAATTCTTTTTATTCAAAAAAACATTTTTTTTTTTTTTCTAAAACTAAAATCCAGAGACTGAAAATTTTGCATATCTTCAATATTTCATTCTTTTATTTATTTATTATTTTCTTTTTAACACAAAAATTGAATGTATGTTTCATTTTTTCCCAATATAATTATTTGGAAACTTTAATTTTGTACTTTAAAGTATTTTCTCGATTAAATGTGTTTTTAGATTATAATTGAACTATCCGACGCATTATGTAACATTTCAGATATTAGTTGGGATTTTTGGAAAACCTTCTTGCGATTTTTTTTATTTTCGAAATTTGGTATATTATATCATACTTCAACTTGCATTTTGTAATGCAAATTTATTCTGAGTGATTTGAAACTATTAGCAATTATAAAAAGCGTTTAGGTTTATTCTGTTACTGGTGTAGTGTTTGTGATTGTTGAAAGTTAAATGGTTTAAATAATCCGTAAATTGTTCAATTTTACTTGCTATGTAATACAATTTGGATTGTTTTGCGTTATTATAGAAGAAGCATATCCGAAACAAAAATTGGTAATCCTGAAATATAAAAGTTTATAAAGAAAAAAGAAAAAAAAAAAAAGATTTACTTTTATTCTCTAAGAATTCCTACTTATAAGAAGCGTAAGATTCACAGGAATTTTATGAAGTACAGAATTTTGTAATAATTCTTAGACATATTTAGTAATACTTAGCATACGGTCGGCAGCAAAAGTATCCGAGCACTAGCGAAAATACCTATATAAAAACACTTAATACAGTTTTGTTAAATAAATCCTTGTCGAATCCTGTTCTTATTCAGTCTAAGAACACGATTCGACAAGGATTTATTTAACAAAACAGTATTAAGTGTATCTTTTTTATATGGAAATTTTTGCTAGTGCTCGGATACTTTTGCTGCCGGCTGCAAATTAACTTCTATTTAATACTGGAGGATCCTAGGAATGAGAAAAATGTAGAAATTTGTAAGTTGTTCAATCATGGACATTTGCAAATTTTGCCAAAAACGATAGAAATTTTGAATGATTATGACAATGAGAAGGAACAGTTTTCGACAAAAATGAATAGAAATAGTTACATTAACTTGTAATAAACGTTGATTGCATTGACTATTAAATGTTGTTTATCATTGAGATTTATTAAATGAGGTTTGTTTTAGGATATTTTCATATATAATAGAAGGGTATGAATAAACAATAACACATTTAAAATTAGAATCACATAACTCGATAAGATTTTTTCCATATACATCTGAACTTACAGGATGTATTCACAATGATGTGACGATTGCTGTTACCATTAATTGAAATTAAACACCATAACAACATCCGATATCTTTCAAAACTCACACTTCCTTCCAAAATTTTAATTTTGTTTTAAGCATTTTTTAGCTTTTTCTGCGCTTTTCAAATGCGCTTAGTACTAAGAAAAATCATTAAACGAGAATTACGACTGAAGATAACAATCCTTCATTGGAATCTTCTGCATTTGACATATTGTCTGTTACGAAACCGAACTTTCTCTTTTCCTAAACTATATGAATTGAAAGACTTTTTCGAACTTTTATTTTTATTACTGTTTATTTCTTTTTATTATTGGCAACAGCCAGGTTTTTGTTTTACTTTAGATGTAGATTGAGAATGGTGTTCGAAAAGATAGAACGCTGAAATGGCGTGTGACAGAATTATAATATGTTTTATAGTCAACTAAATTGTAAATATGTACATAAATGTATTAAATAATCGTGTTTTTTCAAGAGTCATGAGTTAATTTTGAAGTTACCACAATTCGCCAGGAAATTAAACTAAAAGAAAAATGAAGACATCTGACCCAAAAAGAAGCATTAAGTAAAGTTATTTTATGCATTCTTTTATTTTATTTGATGCTACGTTCTATCTGGCTCCCGAAACAGGAACCAGATGTTTTTCATTTTTGATATTGCGTAATTATGTTTAGAATAAAAACGATAAAGAATTAAAAGAAAAAAAAAAGTTTATCTGGGTTATATTACGCAAGAATTTCGATTTCAAGAAAGAAATTGATACTCTTTTTACATATTATGGATGCAGTAATTAAAGTTAAACGTTCTACGGTTAGAACGCAGACGACAAAGTAATTTAAGAAAATTGAAACAAAATTACTTGAAAAGAATTATTCTGAAGATGACCTTGAAAGAATTACTTGCCGAATTAGTACTTAAAGAAAAAGAAATAAATAATTTAGATTCTCAGATATTTTCGAATATTACTGACGTAAAAGAAGTTGAGTCTGAGGTATTAAAATGTGATGAATACAACACGAGCATTGTCATACATAAGACCAAAGTAAAAAAAGCTCTTTCTAAGTTGGAAAAACGGTTTGTTCCTATTTTAATGCAAAATAATAAGATAGAAGAGAGTGCAATAGTTCGCCCGTTCGAATCCCCTTACGTAAATCTTCCTCGTCTTACAATAGAAAAATATAGCGGCGATCCGTCTGATTGGCAGAGATTTTATGACCAATTTGATTCAGCAATAAATAAAAATTGCGCAATTTCTAATGTCGATAAATTAAATTACCTTCGCAGTTATTTGACAGGTGTGGCGTCCGATGCGATAAAAGGTTTTAGCTTAAAGAATAATAACTATCAGGCTGCAATTGAAACTTTAAAAGAAAGATTTGGAAAAAAAACGGTAGTTATTAATTCTCATTTAAATAAGCTTCTGAATTTAACTCCTGTTAAAAAATCAAATGATATAATTGCACTTAGGAAATTGTTGGATACTTGTCAGATTGAGATTAGAAATTTAGATGCGCTAGAAATAAAATCTGATAATTATGGTTCACTACTCTGTCCAATATTGATTAAATTATTACCTCAGGATATTGTTTTGGAAATTGCAAAACAATGCGATTTGGACTAAAACTGGGATGTTTCAAGGGTTCTTGATATTTTGAAAACTGAAATATTATACAGGGAAAAAGCTCAGTTTTTGACAAAAAATAGTCGCGAAACAGAATTTAGTTCTCAATCATATTCTTCCTTCCAAAGTGCAAAAAGCTTCTAAATAATAAGAATATTTCTAAATATCCAACTGCTTCTAATTTGTTAAATGATACAGATAAAAATTCTAATTTGTGTTTCGCTTGTAATGCGGAAAAACATGTTTTAACTGAATGTAATGTTTTTTCTAGTTATCCATTACAGAGAAAGAACGATTTTTTAATGAAACATGGATTTTGTTTTATATGCTTAAAACGGCGGCATACTGCGAAATTTTGTAGAAGTCAGATAAAATGCGAAGTGTGTAATAGAAGACATTTAAAAATTATGTGTTCGGAATCTAAAACAGTTAGCCAAGTTGAGGATAAGAAACCCGTTTCTAAAGAAAGCGAGGTTATTAATAATAAAGTACTGGGGAATAAAACACATATGAAAGATGTTTTGTTGCAAACTGTGACTGTTAAATTAAGGAATGGTAAGAAAGAAATACCTTGTAGGGTAATTTTTGATACAGGATCAATGCGTAGTTACGCAACTAAAGAAATTATTTCTAAAATGGGTTACGATGTATTAGGACACGAAAAAATGACACACAGCCTTTTCGGAGGAGTTGAAGAAACTAGGACACATAATAGTTACAGAATACATATAAGTTCTCTCTCTGAAGATTATACGTGTAATTTTGAGGTCTATGACCAGGAGGTCTATCTGTTCTGATATTCCTAAAATTAGAAATGGCCCATGGGTAAGGGAAGCTGAACAATATGGGATAATATTTTCCGATCTTGAAAGTTTTAATAAAACTCTTGAAAGAAATAACAATATTGATATACTTATTGGTGCAGATATTTATGGACATTTTTTGACGGGTAATCATATAACATTATCTAGTGGGTTAATTGCTGTAGAAACTCTACTGGGATGGACCTTAATGGGTAAAATTACTGAAACTAATTGTAATAGCGATAGTTCTATGTTTGTAGTCTCTTTATTTTCTAGAATCAAAAATGAAAAATTCAGTGACTTTTGGGAGTTAGATCTTTTGGGCATAAGGGATCCCGTCAAAAGTAAAAAAAGAGATGATTTGAATAAAGAAACTCTAGACTTATTTAATTCAACAGTTAAACGGGATTCGAAGGGGAGATATGTTGTACCTCTTCCATGGCTCAAAGATCATCCTCCAATACCCTCAAACCGAAAATTAGCAGAAAAAAGATTATTATCAAAGTTGAAATTATTGAAAACGTCTGAAAATTTAGAGACTTACCAAAATGTATTTAAAGAAGGGATGGAAGAATCTTACAAAGAGATAGCTAATAAGCTGAAAATGTCAGTTTATGTAGATAACTATATTTCCAATGTAAATAGTACAGAAGAATTGCGAGAATTCATAAAAACATCAAGACAAATTTTAGCATCAGCTCAGTTTGATCTTCGAGGTTGGCAGAATACACAAAATGATAAAAACTTATTAGATAAAGATTATTTTAATGACATGACGATAGAATATGAAGAAAATTCTGATATAGCAATTTTGGGGCTGATCTGGAATAAGAAAGAAGACCCTTCTTCTTCAATCCCTTCTTCTTTATAAAAAGAAGAACCTAAAGCAATTACAAAGAGATCAGTTCTTTCTTTCTGTGGTTAATAAATTATTTGATCCCATCGATTGTACAAGTCCAGCCACTTTGATGCCAAAATTGACTCTGCAAATATGTTCGAAAGAAAAAATTGTCTGGGATTCTCCGTTGACAGAAGAAATGACAAAATCCTTTGGAAAACGGGAATAACAGCTAGAATTGTTAAGAAATATAAAGATTCCTTGCAGAATTTCAAAATTCGACTTAAGTGACATTCTTCCTGATGATGAAGTTATATACTCAGGAAAAAGAAAAACAGTTGCAACAGATCTTGATGTTTCCTCTCAAGAATATAATCTTACGAAAATTGGTCTTCATACCAAAAGATGCTAAAAATTACAGCTTGGATTCTTAGATTTTGTGAAAATGCAAAGAAGTCAAAAGAAAACCGCAGTTTGGAGTTATGCCATGTTCAAATTTGTCACTTGATATAGCTGCTTTAATGCATACTCGGTGACCTTGCCAACGTAAATTATGTGAGAAGTGCCGAGCTGGTTATCAGCCAGGGTAGCTCAGTGGTTAGAGCATCCGCGCGTTAAGCGGAAGGCCCAGGGTTCGATTCCCGGCTCTGATGTTTTTCATATAGTTGGTAAAAAATCAGCCTTCTACTCCAATCTATAAGAATTTAATTTCCAGGTTGATGAATTAAATTTCTGAATTAATATGTAATATATTTCAAGTATATATTTTTATGTAAATATTTGATATTCTAATTTTATTAAAAAAATTATTTGATCTAAACCACAACTTAAAACTAATTTAATTATATTTCTTCTGATTATATTGACTTTAAAAGTTTTAATTTAATTGTAACATCTCATAAAAGTATACAATATCTGTCTAAAATAATCAATAACGAAAATATTCTTTAACAAGAACAAAACTAACAAGCGCCGATGGTCGAATGATTAAACGCACGCGAAGTACAAAGAGAAACCACTGGTTGAAAGATTTGCGGGTTCTGTCCATTCTTCGGGTAAGATATACGGAAATTGTAAATCTAAAAGTTCACGATTCCTTCACTAGATGGCAGCACTGATCAGTCGGGCAGGAAACTTTATTTTTCTGGAAACCGAACTGACTGGTATCGGCAAGCCGATGCCAGCCCATTACCGGTATATGTTTGGTTAGGAAACGGTTAGGTGTCGGTGCGGTGTCGCACCGGCGGTCATAACGGTTTTGCCGGCAACGGACCGATAGCGGACCAGACAATCGGGCGACTGTCGCCCGAAGGCCCACAAAAGTTACGTAGCTGACTCGGCAAGCGGTATCGGTACGTCACCACCGAAAACAGCAAGCCGGTAACGGGCCAACTGTCTACCGATAGGTCTGTGTTTGTTGGGATTGTTTAGGATTACGGGTGCACTTTTTAATATTTTGGTACAGTTGAAATATTTTGAGAATGGAATATTGCAGGTAACTGCCAAGTATTATGCTATACTAAATGTAACCAATAAAGAAGCCAAGCACTTAAATAAATAAAAATAGTATAAGGTTTTTATTTATTTTTTATTTTTAAGATACTAAACATGCATTGAAATACATATTTTACACAGGCTGCCAACAGCAACTCATACAAATACCATTATTTCCAAACAGAAATTTTTATTTTTTAAATATCTCTTAAATTTATTAATAAAATTAAATATTTAAAAATGGTGATATTAAAAGAATTATTTGTGGCAACCCTTATTATAAGATATACATATAATTTTTTTTAATAGCCAGTACTTTTTAAATAAAATAAAATTTAAAGTTATTGAATTTAATACTTAATTTTTGGTATTAATTTTGAATATTGTACATTTTGCTATAAACACCCTTAGTCGTTTATAATTAAAATTTAATCACATTATTATACAGAAATTTTAATTAAATACTGGATTTCAGAATTTAATACATGTCAAAATAAAGGAGATAAACTTAAGATGAACTTTATACTTGAGGTACTCTGCTTAATCGATAATCAGAATTTAGCTATCCATCTTGTACGTCGAATTCATGATTTCAGGATTAAAGACTGAATGAGGCTTAATCTGAAACATCAAGTTCTTCAAATAAATTCTAGAAAATTTTAAGACATTCATTTCTAGAAGATTTTAATAAAAATTAAATATTCATTAAAGTATTTCCTGCTCATAAATGAGATTTTTTTAAAAATTAAAGTATGATTAATAATAATGGAACAAAAAATATTTATTGCATTTTAAAAGAACAAAATGTCACAAAATTATATTAAAGGTTCAGTGTTTGAAGCAAAATTTTAAATAAATATTAACAAATATTTAAAAAGTAAATGAATGATTTTTTTTTCCATATTTGTTTGGATTACACAGGGCTCACCCGACATTATATTTATTAAGCAAACTTTGTTATACTTATTTTTCAATTACAATTCATTTATTATTGATATTTAAAATCTAGGATGCATCATTTTTGAGTAAGTACATATTTTAATACTCTAAATACATATACAGTATGTTTTTAATAAAATTTTGTAAAGTTACAGTACAAAATGCACATATTAAACACTAACTATTTCGTAATGTTCACGAGTAAATGTATGCCTACTATCCCACGTCGACATCATGATAAACACACCAATATCTTATAACAAATGACAATGAGCTCTATGGATTAAAGATTAATGATAAAACGAAGTTCCTAGGCTTTGTGTTATACCCTCATTGGGAGCCTTTATAAAGAATTCTAACTTAGTAGAGTTCTAACTTCTAGATAGTGTTGGAGAAACCAGCAAAAATCCCGAACGGTTGTACGTGGATCATGGCGACATGGGTTCGAACTAGGTGCATCTTGTCTACTTTACATTAAAAAACCAAAACAAATAAGAAAATCTGTTTTTTGAGCTAGAAACATTCTATGTATACCGGTTTATTTAAACAGTTCATATTGAGTTCCAATATAAGATTATGATAGTCGTCATAATATTAAATATACTTTACGTTATAAAATTGTATATTTTTTCTAAACGTAAATTTTACTAAACACACCATAAAATGTTATTTTGAGATTGGTAAACATATTCTAAATTTTGGTTGGTACATATAAATATAAGGGATAAATTCCACAATGCAGTAATACAAATTACATATTTCGTGAACATTTAGAGTACTGATTTCTCAAATTTTAAAATTCTGAATTAATGCTTTTATGAACCAGGCTGCCATTATACTGCCTCGACAAAAATTAATGGACAATATCAGGTTTTTTGGGTTCGAGGCTAAATTATCCCTATTATGTAATTTCTAATTTTCCATTTCCCTGTGAATTTCCCCGTTGGATACAGATATTTCTCTATTTTCCCTTTACAAAACAAGTATAAACATTATAATGTTGCAGTTTATCTGAAAATGTCAAGTGTTTAATGGCAGAACATATACCAAATGAATGATTTGACCAGTATAAATGTATATGACCAGAACAATTCCGAATGTTCTCCCTGCAAGTTACGGATATATATATATTTATATATATCAGTAAATTGACAGAAAGTTGGTTTCACTCGATAACAAAATAAATAAATAAATAAATAAAAAATAAATAAAAAAATAAATAAAAATCACGCCATTTTTTTTTTTCTTTGGCATAGTTAAGTTTATTTCTTAGGCATAGTGCGCTTATCCGGACCTGAGTCACTGCCTAGAGATAGAGTCAGGGAGCAATTACTGAGCTCGGCCATGAGAAATGCAGAAAACCAATTTTAAGATAATTTTTATTTTCATTTTTTTTTCTATACGTGAATGTTCTGCTATTATTTTATATACATACATATCAATATAAATGTTGATTTTTTTTTTTTTTTTTTTTTTTTTTTTTTAATTTTAAATCTACAAATATGAAATGAGTTTAACCAGCACAGGGTTAAATAGAAATATGTTCATGACAAAGGGAGATAAATACAAAAATATGACTGAAATTGTGAAACTTTTACAAGTAAATTCATATGTAAAATACAGTTTATGAATATATTTTTCGTTGTTAAAGAATTTAATTTCATTTTAAAAAGATTAAATACATTTTAAAGACTTTTTATTTTAATAGTAAATACAGTTTTTAACGGTAATAAATGAAATATCCTTAATTTTTAAGCAATAAAGATAAATAGATTTTTTTTTTTTTTTTTTTTTTTTTTTTTTTTTTTTTGTAATTAGTTGGAGTGTTTTTGCTGAAGCTTAAATTACTTAATAAGATGAAGGACATCTGAGAAAAATAATATCTGAATACTCAACTGATTTTAAATTTGTTTCAGAGAACATTTTTTTTTTCGCATAATGTAAGTAGCTAGTCATAGTTAATAATAGCAAGTATATTATTATATTATTTTTTTTTTTTTTTTGAATCTATGAAAAAAAAAGAATAAGAAACAAGGAAATACTTTTTTCAATACAAAAAAATAGTTCTAAAAATTTTTCTTCTGACGATAAGACTATTTGAAAAAGATTTTTTTTTATTGATGTGACGGAAATAAATCTATAATCAAATCCTGTTTTTGAGAGAAAATGGAAATTTATTCGAGCCTAGTGTCACTTTGAAAATTTCAATGCGCTATTTTGAAAAAAAAAAAAAAATGTAATATGTTTTCAATTTCCCAAGAATGTTTCTGAAAAGATATTTTAAAATTTTATATGTTTTTAACCAGCTATATATATCTGTTTTTGTTTATAGATTTTAGTAATTTAAATGTAAACTGAGTTGTTACATCTAACCAAAAAAATTCCAGAATAAACCAGAACAGTTGTATATATATATCATCATCATCACTTTCAGCCTTTATAAATCCACTACAGGATGAAGGTCTCTCTTAAATCGTTCAAACTACCCTGTTTTCTGCAATTCTTCTCCATTCTGCTTTTCCAAACTTCACTATTTCATCCCTCCAATGACACAGTAGCCTCTACCTCTGTCTTTTCTTATCTTTTGGTATCCAAAATAGGATTTCGGTCGTACATCTCTCATTATTTATTCTCATAACGTGTCCATTCCAGCTCCATTTTAACTTTTTGACTCTAGAAATAACATGAGTAACTTTGGTTTGCTTCCTAATCCACTTGTTTCGCTTTCTATCTCTTCGGGTGAATTCTAACGTGCATATCTCTATTTTTCTCTGGGTTATTTGAAGTTTTTTTTATAGATTTACATGTGAATGTCATAAGTTAAATAGGCTAAAATGCACTGATCAAAAACATTTCTTTTCAAACAAATTGGGAGGTCGCTTTTGAATATAGCGTTAATTCTTCTGAATGTTTTCCCTGCAAGTTTAACTCTGTTATTAATTTCTTCTGTGATGTTGTTAATTTCTTCCATTATCGCAAAGACGTGTCCCAGATAAGTACAGCTGCATACTGTTTCTGATTCATCCATATATACACTGACCTTCAGTGGAGAAACAAAGGAATTTGGCATAACTTTTTTCTTGCTGAAGTTAATTTTCAATCCAACGAGCTTGATTTTTATGTTATATTATGTACAAAAGTTCAGACTTTATTAAGGATTTAAGAAAATTATGTTTCACTAAAAATACACTGAAAAAAAAAAAAAGATCCTGCTGTGTTACAAAATATTTTTTGAAGTAAGATTGCCAAAAATTCTTATATTCTATGTGAAAAATAGCGTAACAAACATTTTCTGTAACAGAACAACACAGCATTAAAGCATATTTTTTCCGTAATGTGCACCGAAAACAATTCTCGCAATAATAATAATAATAAAAAAAAAATACTCAACTAGAACCTACAGCATTTTTGCCAACGGAGTAGCATCTTAGGCAAGCAATTATCATTTGTTCTGGTATTTAATACTTCTCAATCCGGATTTGATACTAATCATTTGCTTTTAAAACGCAACAAAACAAACAAAGAAATGTGTAACCAACAGATGAAATGTGTATGAATGGTTGCCGATATTTTCTGATTATAGAGAAAAAGAAATACTTCTTTTCACAGGTGCATGTAGTTTTAAACTAAATCCCAAGTAGCACATGAACGTTCTCTGAACGTCTAATAACGGTTACACTGGTTCAAACATCGTGTTTCGTGTCAAAAGAACGTTCTACTCGACGTTCAAAAGCAGTATTATTCAGAACGTTCTAAAAAGGTGTGTTTTGTACCATTCATAAAACGTACAATTTCAGTTTTATAAAAAACGTTAAGGGAAACACCGTCGTAACACGTTCTGTTTCAGTACAATTATAACGAATATGACAAAGTGCTCTATTTTCCGTTATAATGCATAAATTTTTTGACAACAAGACAGAACTTGATTTTGTTGATACAATTTATAATAATATTCATTGGGAAATAAAAATGAAGAGGTGTTTTTTTTTTTTTTAACATAATTTTAAATTATAATTATCTGATATTTGCAATTGAATTTCTCTTCGCGAAAACTCTAATTAAAATGAACGCATAATCATGTAATTTTGTTGACATACTCTATATAAAAATTATTATTTGATTGTTATATTAGTTTGCTGTATTAGAAAGTAATTTGGAATAAAATGGAAATATTTAATTCGATCAAGTATTTCGATATTACACTTTTGCTTAATTTATATGTTTTTAGAGTACAAAGAAATGGTTTTTGCAATTCGTCAGTGTATATGTGTATACACGCGATTTAAATGCCCTTTCGTATGTATTAGTTGGTTAGTTAATATATATATATATATATATATATATATATATATATATATATATATATATATATATATATATATATATATATAAGCCTTTTATATGAATATGGAAATTTTAAACCTCGCAAGTGCGCAAAAATGGTTCCACGGATTTTCTTCAAACTCGCCACTTTACCTTTCATCTAGATCTACATTCGTATGTAATTTAAGGTTTACGGTGAAAAGGTTATTTTGTAGAAAATCGTAAGTGAGAATATATATAATTCTATCAAAAAGGGCTCGAACGATTTTCTTCAAATTTGCTACATAAACCCTTTTTAGATGTCTTTCCACGTATATTACTTAATTACTACAAGAAAATTGACCAGCATCCTGATTAAGTAGCTCGGAAATTGGTGTTTCAAAAAAAGGTTTTATCTTTTTTTTTTTTTTTAACTTGCTATGTAAAATCCTTTTTATGTGTTTTTCACGACGCATGCATTAGGTTTTTTTACAGGAAAATTGTTATATGTCTAATATGTTAAATCCAATTTATGTATTCTGATCGCACTATATGTAAAAGAGCATATAATAAGAGTAGTAGTGAATTATGGAAGTCATATTGTTACAAATAAAATAAAAAAAATATTTTAAAAATTTTACACTATTCATGATTTTTTTTTCAAATTTCACTTCATTATTTTGTTAAAAAAAATCGTCAAAAATATTTTAATATAATTATATACACATATTATACATTTGATGATGAAAAATTCTTTGATTTAGAAGTTATTCAAATATTGAACTAATTACATACTAAATGTTATAATATTACTTGAATCTACCAATTTATTATTTTTATAACAATCTATCTTTTACAAAATATTTTAAAAATTAATATAATTTGAAATAATAAAATAAATTTGAATTATATATATATATATATATATATATATATATATATTAAAGGATTAATTTTTGAATGTAAAATTCTAGCTATTAGAAACGTTGGCTGAAACAGGAAACTCATAATTATTTACATTATCGCAAACCGCAAAAACATCTGCTGGTAGAGAAATGGTTGTAATTTAGGCGTGTATTTCGCTTCTTGGCGATTTTCTCACTTGTTATTTTCCCCTTTTGCTTTTAAATAGCAAATGGTCAATTTTAAAATCTTAAATTTTACTATTAAAGAACAGTTTTTACTAGAGATAGGGCAGTAAATATAAAACTGTAATCTCTAATAATGTTTAAATTATAAACTTCTATTTTTATTAATCTAACATTAGTTTTCACTTATTAATAACAAAAAATATATAAAAATATGCAACGTAATTCTCAGTGCAAAAAGGTATTTTCATTTATTTATTTCTAATTAATTAAATAATGAAGTTTTATATATATATATATATATATATATATATATATATAAGTTTCATATAATACATATTTTAGATTTTTTTTTTTTTTTTTTGCTGTATAAAGAAATAAAATTTTATAATTCTTTTTTCTACATCATTCTTAAGAAAAATAATATAGATTATTAGAATATAGATTAATATCTTTTGAAGAATTACTTAAAATGTATAACTTCAGCAATGAATAAAACTTGATACAACGTATTCCCACTTTCATTACTTTGTATACCTTCACTCGCAGTTATTAAGCAAATTTAATGCATTTCTGTAAAAATGTGCACTTGGAAAAAAAATAAAAAAATTAATAGATTTTCAAAACAATCTGTAGAATTTTAATCTTCTTGCTATTAATTTGATTTGAAATCAAACATCAACTTAAAAATAACAACTTCATAAACAGCTAATCGTACACTTTTTACGATTCCATGTGCTGCTATTCATTTTTTTTTACTTTCCGAACACTATAGTGAGGAAAGTATTGTAATCATGTGCAAAATCCGAATTTGAGATTTTGATGTTTCTATACGTTTCAAGGTCCAATGAGTCCGTTTTCACTATTTTTGTGATGATGTATGTATGTGTGTGTGTATGTGTGTGTGTATGTATGTGTGTATGTATGTGTGTATGTCTGTGAGTGAACACGCTAGCGTCTAAACGCTTTGTTCGAATAAGCTGAAAGTTGGTACGTATATTGTAAATCACCATATAACGAACCCTATAGATTTTGGTGAATCTAGCACTTATAGTTTTTTTACAGGGACACAAAGAAAAATTCTTTATCATTACGGCCTATGGGACCAAAATCTTAAAAGTGCGATAGCATCTAAACGCCTTATTCAATTGAGCAAAAAATTTATACACATATTATAGGTCACAGATACTCAACCTGTATAGATTTTGGAGAATCTAGGACTTATAGTTTTATTACAGGGACATAAAGAAAAATTCTTTATCATTATGGCCAATGGGGCCAAATTTTTAAAAGTGTGATAGCGTCTAAACGCCTTATTAATATAAACAAAAAATTTGTAAACATGTTATAGGTCACAGTTGCACACAATGTATAGATTTTGGGGAATCTAGCACTTACAGTTTTTTTACAGGGACATAAAGAAAAAATCTTTATCATTATGGCCTATGGGACCAAATTTTTAAAAGTGCGATAGCATCTAAACGCCTTATTCAATTGAGCTGAAAATTTATATGAATATTATAAATCACTGTTGCACTAACTATAAGCATTTTGGTGAATCTAGCATTTATAGGTTTTTACAGGGACACAACGAAATATTCTTTATCATTATGATCTATGGGCTCAAAGATCAGTAGCGTTAAATAAAACATCGTGTAATATATGGAGAAAAATACTCAAAACTCTATTATGGTTTTCTCCCTTTTGTTTGTTTAACAACTCCTCTTTCTTTACTTTATCTACAAAACTGTTAATTACTCCATGTTCGGAAAGTCGAGTGGAGTCACTCCAGATTTTTTTAAACGGTAATGGATTAAAGAAGGATTTTTTTTTTTCTTTTAACCCGTTAGTAGTCGTTAGTTGGTCGATTTGCCGCCCATCCTTCAGTGTTGACAGATTTTTTTATTCAATAGCCAACAAAAATTTTTAGAAGTAGCATTTGATATACATAAAACGGGAATAAAATCGAAGGAACGTCGATCACATTACTTCTTAAAATTGTTGGTGACAGTTAAATAAAAAGTGAGCAATTTGTAACAGGTGGCGCTGTTTATAGCGACTACTAACGGGTTAATAATAACTGGTTATTTAACTGGTCATTTAAAACGCATAAGACTATGAAAATGCGCATCAACAAATTTTCAATCATATCGAATATTTTTAAGGCCCTTTACATCAATTACAGTTAATCAACCTCAGTTTAATTTATTTAATCAGAAATATGTATGTTTTTTTTTTAATGATTATTGCAGCGTACTATTTTAGAATTTAACTAGTAAAAATATCTCTTTCAGACCTTATTTATTCGAATTATTTTTTATACTTTTACATAAATTACTCGTACCACATGCAAGATAATTAATAAGGAATTTTCTAATAAAACTAAACACCTGATCGACACATATTAATTTCAATGAATTCTAAAACTATTTATGAAAATGAGAACGCAGGCAGATTGATACACCATTCTACAGACAAACAAAAGTTATTAATTCTTTTCAACTTTATTTGAAAATTTTAAAAACGCATAACTGATAACTCAACAGAAATGCACTTCGATCAAATTCCATTCATATTCAGGATATTACAGCGAAATTTTCAGGATGTTTTAGAAAATATTCGTCATAGAACGCAATATATCCTAATTCTTTCGTAAATCCTTGTATAAAATCTAGTCGTATTTTTATACTATTTTCAATAAAGAACATGACATAATCAGCTGAATAATAATATATCAGTATATCAGATTAAACTTATTTTAAAAATAATCAAGGAAAGGAAAGTGTAGACAGACAGATGAACCGAAATCTTATATACTGTTCAGTTTCCTTGGAAGGTGTTAAAAAAGATAGAGCGTTAATTGTGTTGAATAATACTTGCGCTGTACGATCCCAGATATGTGTTTGTGTGTGTTTATTTAGCAATACACAAGCCATTATTATTTTTATTTTTTAACATTTCCCAGCAAAGTTGACAAGCTTATATGATAGCAGTTTTTCTATCTCTTGATCTGCTTCTTCGCGCATTAATTTTATAAACATTTTTAACATGCTCCAAAACCTATATATATATGTATATATTTCAATTTTACTATGCCTTGCTCTTGACTGAAAATGGTATAAATAGCACTAGTGCTTTAGATGCGGTGATGCCTGAAAAGAACTCTGATATATTATGGTCTACCAGAGATATTTAAGTAAAACTTATTTTATTATATTTTTATACAGCGTAAAACATAAGAAAACATATATTACATACATACGTTCACTTATATTACATAATTAATGTAATTCATATGCCTAAATGCATGCTTTGTATAAAATGTGGCATGATTAGCATAATATTCACTTCACGACATAAAAAAAAAATATATATATATATATATATATATTAAGGTGCATTGGGGGATATATGTGAGAATTTCTGAGTTCATATTTAGTTCTTTTACGCTTTTCAACATTCTAACAAAATCAAAAAGCGTTTAAGATTTTGGTTTGTTTGTCTATCTGTATTTTTGCTCATTTATTCAGTAAATAATTTTAGAATATTATATTTTTGATATGTTGTTCAGGTTTACTTTGGCTCTATCATTATTGAGAATAATAAAAATAGTACTGTTTTATGCACAGAAACTCAGAAAACAATTCCGACACATTAGGGTCTATGGGAGGTCTTTCCTTAAAGCATATTTTAAAAATTGTATATTTTACACAAAATAACAGAATTATCATACATTATTCTGCTGTAAAATGCAGTGTTTCCTGTGGAATATAATTAGCAAAATTAATAAGTTTATAGGGCTTTACAATCGTTTTCAGATACATTATGAGATATAAGTCGAAATTGCGCATGTAAATTTTCTGTGTTGTAAAGATTTTTTCGCCCTTTCTTTTTTCGTTGGTATTGTATGTAGAACGTATGAAAACTTTAGACGATATACAAGCTTATAAAAAAAAATAATGATCCACTTCATGCTTTCCCTTTCGTAATAATAATAATAATAATAATAATAATAATAAAGGTATAAAGCAAGCTTTTATGAGATTTCTTTCTCCGTAATTAAAAACACTATACAGTTTAAGGCATCATCATTGAGGTAAATTTCACTTCAGATTGAACGATATAACGGATAAAGTGTACTTGGAAAGAATTTTCTAATTTATACGAACTGCAAAACTTTTCTCTTTCATTAATTAATAAATTAGTAAAACATGTGTGATTGCTGCAATAATTGAATAAAATTATTTTTTTTTCAAATTACATAATGCAATAGTTATGTTTCATACCGTTTAAACAGCTTTTTCTATTAACCCATTATTTGCTAAACTAATTTTCAAATTTCTTCTTAATTAGTGAGTTTTATAAGTTTTAGTAAAAACTATTAAAGAATTATAACAAATTTCAAGAAATTAAGCATACTACCGCAGATCGTCTTATTTTTGGGACAGTGGCAGAATGCATTATCTAAAACTATATTTCCATTATCATATTGTCTAAAACTATTTAAAAAATAAAAATAAAAAAATGTTACGTCCCAAAAAAGGGACAATAAAAAATAATGAGTTAAAGTAATAAAAACAAAACACAACAACAAGAATAAATATAAATTTCTAAATATTCCATGTGAATTTAAAATATTCAGTCTGGAACAAATAAAAAAGCTAACAATTTTATTATGTTTCTTTCTTTATGATTATAGTTTTTCTATGCAATTTTTATTGATTTTCATTAATAGTTTTCTTTCATAAAAATAACAGTGCGTGTAATTCATTTAAGCAAACCAATTAAACAGGCCTTTAGTATTTTAACTACGATCAATTAAAAAAAAATTTATTAAAAATTTTTGAAAAAAAAAAAAAAAATACATAGACTAAAAATAAATTAATTCCTTTTTAAAAATAAAATTAAAATAATAATAGTGTGTTTTGTTAAATCTCGCCAAACGCCAAATCGCTGCCGCCGAACTTCCTGTAGGTTGCCAGACTATGTTGCGAGCCAAAGTGCAAAGTCAATGACATATGGCAATTGGCAATGAGTGTTTAACATAACATTACTCGACACGTTGAAAAAAGACAGCTACAGAACACAGATAAGTCTCATTTTACATTATATATATACATCAAAATCTAACAATTCTATTAAGTATGTAAAAAATTCTCGAAAACTGTTTAAATTTAAAGCCAAATTAACCTAATATTTTTTTTTCAAATTTTTAAAATGTTCCATTTTGGTTTTTTTCTTTTTTCCGTTAATTTTATATTATTATAGTTTAACGATAAATATATTTGAGTATTAATTTGTAGTAGAGTGATAAGTTTATTTCTTAAAAATATTTTTGTGTTTGAGAAATGAAATTTAATTTTTAGCATTTGAGCATAAAAATATTTTTAAACCATTAACTTATTAATGAATCCATAAAAAAAAAAAAAAATAAATAAATAAAAAATAAAATAAAATAAATAAATAAATAAATAAAATCAGATATGTTTAGATGTTATTACATTATAGTAAAATCAAGGGATAATATTAAAAATTAGTTGGCAGGAAGTTCTTAAAAAAAAAAAGAGTACGTTTCTGGAATTTCATATTTTATATTGTTTTATTTCAGCGCATATAGATGGAAAATTTATAATTTCGTAAGTCAATAACTTAAATAAAATTTTCATACATAAGCATTAAAATATAATATTGTTAAGTACATTAACATTTCTCGAAATCTATTTAAATTTACAATAGCAAAAATTTTTTTAATTTTAGTCTTTTGAAAATATTTTAGATGTACCTCTTGACAAATGTTTGTTTTAGTTTTCCATCTGTTGGGCATTATAATAATTTTGAAATAGAATCTATACACGTTTAGGTAAATTTAATCATAAGTTAATGTTTTAAAAATATTTTTATATTTAAATGCTGAAACTTGGGAATAAATTTCAGCATTAAAAAAAATGTTTTTTTAATTTTATCTATGAATGATTAATTAATAGTCAGAAATGTCTAAATTCTGTAACTAAACGTTAATAATGCACAATCGATGGAAAAATAAAATAAAACTTTGTTAAGAGGAATCTTAAAATGTTAACAGTGTCTTTAAATGTTAACAGTGTGTTTTAACAATGTCTTTGTTAAAATCTACATTTAAAGTAAAACTTTGAAATTAAAAAAATTATTGTCATTGTCAATTTAAATAGATTTCGAGAAATTGCTTTGTATGTAATAATATTATACTTGAATACATTTATGTAAATTTGCATAATACTATGACAGTTTACAAAAACAAACAAACACACACACATTCACACACACACACACACACAAAAAAAAAAAAGAAGAAGAAGAAAGAAAGAAAGAAAGAAAGAAAGTAAAGAAAAAGAGAAAAAAAAATAAATAAAGTACACACGTCACACAATTTTGAGGGAACATACGACCCTTAGAACTTCAAAAAACATCGATTCAATTATAGTCTTTTTCAAAGTAAATCATTGTTAACTAAGCTTTATTGACCATGTCTAATTGTTACCTATAAGATTAATATGTATTTTGGAATATAATTTAAATTCTGTGGTGAATTATTTAATAATTTATGTGTTAATAATAAATGTGTTTTTTTTTTCACCTTGCACGCAGGATACCTCTAAAACTATTTAATATTTTTTCTTGAAATTTTCACAGATTATGTAACATATCAGATCCTTCAAACTGAACCTAAATTTGTTCCAGTTTAGGTTTAAAAAAAAAAAAGTTCAAAGATAATTTATTTTTTAATAAAATCTAAGTATCAACTGTATAAAAAAATATGGAGGGAGGGGGGATACAAATTCAGTTTAAAGGATCTGATATTTTACATAATCTGTGAAAATTTCAAGAAAAAATATTAAATAGTTTCAGAGATATCTTGCGCGTAAGGTGAAAAAAAAACACATTTATTATTAACACATAAATTATTAAATAATTCACCATAGAATTTAAATTATACTCCAAAATACATAATAAACTTATAGATAACAATTAGACATGTTCAATGAAGCTTAGTTAACAATGATTTACTTTTAAAAAGACTATAATTAAATCGATGTTCTAAGGGTCGTATGTCCCCTTAAAACGTACAAAGAACGTTCGAAGAACGATTCAAAGAACGTTTTAAAACGTTCAAAGAACGATTTTAAAACGTTCAAACAACGTTCAGGACGTTGCAAAAACGTATATGAAGAACGTTCTGAGAACGTGTCTGTAGAAACAATGGTGATGTTTACACGTGTGCAGAACGTGTTTTGTACCGTACTATTCGACATCTTCAAGATGGACAAATAGACGTCTATAAAACGTTCAAGCTGAACGTTCATAGAACGTGTTAGTAGAACTATTTTTAAACGTTCAGAGAACGTTTCCGTGCTGCTTGGGATGTTTTTAGTTTCGGAAAATATCAATTTTACGTAGAAAATTTCCTAATTTACTGAAAATGTTTATTCTTTAAAGGTTTTTTTTTTTTTCGTACTGTACATAGCGCTTTTTTATTGCGTCATACAATAATCTATATATTGTTTGTCATTTTGTTTCTTTATTTTATTTATTTCTTTATTTCTTTATTTTATTCATAATCTATTTTTGTTTTTGCGCAAAGCTACATTTCAGGATAAATCTGTCCAACAGTGCAGTATTTATTTTAATAAGGAACAAGTTAAAAAAATCTTATTTTAAACATTCAGCTCACGTATGAATAACATCATTCAAATTTTGAAAGTTTTATGTTTACGTTTCGAAGAAAAATCAAAAATGCATAATTTTCCATTTATTTTGAAACTAAGACTTTGATTTCACATTTGTTTTCGCCATTTTAAAAAATGGATTTTTATCGATACAATAAAGTTGAAATATATGATCTCCGCGACGAAATACCGTAAAAAGAAAATTCTTTTTATTCAAAAAAAATTTTTCTTTTTCTAAAACTAAAATCCAGAGACTGGAAATTTTGAATATCTTCAATATTTCATTCTTTTATTTATTTATTTATTTTTTAACCCAAAAATTGAATGAATGTTTAATTTTTTCCTAATATGATTATTTGAGAGCTTTAATTTTGTACTTTAAAATATTTTCTCGATTAAATGGGTTTTTAGATTATAATTGAACTATCCGACGCATTATACAACATTTCACACATTAGTTGGGATTTTTGGAAAAACTTTTTTGCGATTTTGTTTCTTTTCGAAATTTGGTATACTCTTATTATATCATTCTTCAACTTGCATTTTGTAATGCAAATTTATTCTGAGTGATTTGAGACTATTAGCAATTATAAGAAGCGTTTAGGTTTATTCTGTTACTGGTGTAGTGTTTGTTATTGTTGAAAGTTAAATGGTTTAAATACTCTGTAAATTGTTTAATTTTACTTGCAATGTAATACAATTTGGATTGTTTTGTGTTATTATAGAAGAAGCATATCCGAAACAAAAATTGGTTATCCTGAAATATAAAAGTTTATAAAGAAAAAAAAAAGTTTTCTTTTTATTCTCTAAGAATTCCTACTTATAAGAAGCGTAAATTTCACAGAAATTTTATGAAGTATAGAATTTTGTAACAATGCTTAGACATATTTAGTAATTCTTATCATAAAGTCGGCAGCAAAAGTATCCGAGCACTAGCGAAAATTCCTATGTAAAAAAATTACACTTAATACAGTTTTGTTAAATAAATCCTCGTTGAATCCTGCTCTTATTCAGTCTAAGAATATGATTCAACAAGGATTTATTTAACAAAACATTATTAAGTATAATTTTTTATATAGAAATTTTTCCTAATGTTCGCATATTTTTGCTGCCTGTACATTGAGTCCTATTTAATACCGGAGGATGCTACGAATGGAAAAAATACCCTCGATGAAGAATTTTCTAAGGCGTTCAAGCATTGACTTTTGCAAATTTTGTCAAAAACGATAGAAATTTTGAATGATTAGGACAAGGAGAATGATCAGTTTTCAACAAAAATGAATAGAAATAGTTACATAAACTTGTAATAAACGTTGATTGCATTAACTATTAACTATTGTTTATTATTGAGATTTATTGAATGAGATTTGTTTTTGAATATTTGCATATATAATAAAAGGGTACGAATAAAAAATAACATATTTAAAATTAGAATCACATCAATTGATAAGAATTTTTCCATATACATCTGGATTTACAGGGATGTATTTGCAATGATGTGACGATTGATATTATCATTAATTGAGATTAAACACCGTAACAACATCCAATATATTTCAAAACTCACGCTTCCTTCCAAAATTTTATTTTTGTTTTAAGCATTTTTTTGCATTTCTGCGCTTTTCAAATGCGCTTATTACTAAGAAAAATTATAAATCGAGAATTACGACTGAAGACATTGCTGCATTGGAATCTTCTGCATTTGACATATTGTCCTTCCCACACTCTACGATCTGAACAATAATTTGATATTTGCAAAAAGCATAACATAAATTTATCAGTGTATAGACCTACTGTGATAAGTCAGTTTTAGACAGTTTAATTTCAAAGTGATGTGACAGTATTGAAGTTATTATTTGTTTGGAGAAAAGAGGAAATTCATCTTTATTTTTAAAGATGACCACCTGCCTTAAGTATCGATCTTTATTTGACATTGTTTCTAGTCTATGCCTACGACCTTGTCTTCATTGCAAATTTGCACCTTTCAAAAACGATTACAGGTTCATGAAATCACTCATTAAGAGAATCTCCTAACTTTCATAAGTACAATTGGTTTCTTTCAAAACTACGACTGATATTTCAGACTACAACATAATGGTCAAATGATTTCTTTGAAGCCTCACCATAACTGTTATTACTGGGTAGCTGCAAAAGACATTACTATTATTATACATGACATAATGCAAGATTTATATCATTATAGTCCATGCATTTCAACATAAGAGATTAGTAAAGACTTAATGTTATTAAATATCGTTTTTTGGTTGTTAAAGGACTTGAATACACTTAGAAACTCGACATATAAGTTTAACATATTTTGATGAAACTGAACAAATTGAACGGTGTTTCTAATGTCCTTAATAATAATAATAAATCCAGTTATAACTGGAAATAAAAAATATTTCTGGCGCTACAAAATATGGAAAAAATATCTGTATGAGAAGACTTATAAAAAAAATGTGAGTTGCATCTAGTGAAATATGTATGGTGCGATTGCAGAGAAATAAGGGTTGAAATAGTTACAAACAACATAATTACTAGTAGTCCTTTAGTAATCATTTCAGTGGTAATTTATGGCGTATAATTAATTAAATCCCGTAAAAAGTTATCTATGAAATTAGGCACTTGCACAGTGAATTTTTGCAATTAGTCATTTTAAGATTAACTTAGCTTTTGTCATTGGGATGTCAAAAAATGCATGTCGCAGATAATATTTAGAAAAAAAAATAGATTTTAGAATAAAGAATATTAAAATTTTCTTTGGATATAATTTCTCCCTCGTTCACTTGGTAAATTAGGTCAATCATTTATATCAAATACTCAGTTCAAAACAAGCGAATCTCTTAAATACTCCTCTTTTATTAAGCTTACTGAGATCTTAATTTCATTTGAGGCCGCGCATGAGTCATTTCCGATGTCAAAGTCTATAAATATAAATGTTTAATATTTGTTTTTGTTTTTTTTTTCTTCCTAACAAAAAATCCATAAGTACAATTTTTAAAAGTAAAATGTACAATATCCTTAAAATTTGTAAATAGTGTAAATACTTAATACACACACACACACACACATATATATATATATATATAATAAAGATGATATATTAAGCATAGTAGAAGCCAAGCAACAGGTACTTCACAACACTACAAGAAACATAATTTAAATTTTAAATTAGCAAATAACATATTGAAAAAAAATAGATACATTACAGAAACAATACAAATTGTAAGATCGCAAATGCAGCTTTAAACAAAGTGTATAATACAAAAAGTAGTGTTAATGCCAATTTAAGACAAATCTAAATATATGAAATTCATATATTATATAATTTAAATGACATAAAGCAATAAGTTTTATTAAAGTCAAAATACATTCAAAATTTATGCGCAATTGCAGCAGGTTTAATTTTAATTGTAAATATAATAAAGATGATCTATTAAGCATAGTAGAAGCCAAGCAACAGATACAAGATCACTGAAAAACCAATGACATCAAAATTCATGAAAAAATAATTTAAGAAATTTAAGATAGGAAGGAAGGAGGCTGGCGGCAAGACTCGTGACTTGCCTGTGGGGTTAAACTAGTTTCACGCCGGCCACACTCACCCAGCCTGCCACGACCAGAATAGGAGCCATACGGATGTAAAAATCAAAATTCCAAAGCAGATGAATAACAATGAAACCACGAAGCAACAATGAAATTCACCGATTGATTACATTGTGTTTAATAGTATGATTAGAATTTTTAAAATAGTTGACAACTCATAGAGGAAGAAACTGAAATTTTATTGGATAAAGAAAGTTTGGATGGTAATACAAAGTAAATGCAACAAGTCCTCTGCATTTTTTTTTTAATTTAATTTCACAAACCTACCCAACCATCCAGCCTTACAACACCACCCCACCTCTGTAATCAAACATCAAGAAAATTTAAAGGAATGAATAAGTAGCTAATTTTAAATTCGTTCCATGAAGCTTTTATTTCCACATACTGTTAATAGCATAAGAAATATATTAAATTATAACAGATATACTTATTTCATGAATATTATGTTCTTTTTTTTCTGTATCGAAAAAAAATATATATATAATAATAATAATAATAATCTATAACAAGGAGATGATTTTGTGAATACAAATATATATATATATATATATATATATATATAAGCTTTCTTCTCACGATAAGACTGTTTGAAAACGCAAAAGATATTTTTCTTATTGATGCGTCGGAAATAAATATATAATCAAATCCTGTTCTTGAGAGAAGATGGAAATTTATTCGCATCTAGTGTCACTTTGAAAACTGGAGATCAAAACTTAAAAAAATAAAAATAAATAAATAAATAAACTGTAAAATGTTTCCAGTTTTCAAGGAATGTTTGTGAATGATTATTTAAAATTTTACTTTTGTAAATTTACGTTTTTACTTTTATTTATTTTATTTTATTATTATTATCTTTTTTTTTTTTTTTTTTTTGCTAGTAGAAATCATTTTAGTTTCTTCTTCTTGCGAAATATACGTGTCATTAATTTAGAAAGTGAACTGAATTACTACATATTAACTAAAATATTACCTAAAAATTTATAACACATATATATTTTTTAATAAAACGAAAGCATTTGTAAAAGTATATTTAATTTTTTTTTTTTTTTATAATATATTAATATACTCTACAAAATGCTTTATGGAATGTAGCAGATGTCTGAAATATTCAGATTTTAATGTTATATGTCCATGCATAAATTATACAAATATTTCTGAAACTGGAAAAATTGCAACTTTATAAGCTGAAACTTTTGATTACACACACACACATATACATAAAGTAAATGCATAAATACTGTTTAATAAACGTAGTATTCATTTAAAACATGTTATTGAAATATATAGTTTGAACAGATGGTTTTGAAAACATTATTACCAGATAATTATTTGCAAATCGATAAAGATTTCTTTTGAAATAATTTAATTTTGTTAATATTTTATTCGGAAAACCTTATTCGGAATTTTTTTAATTCAATAATTACGTAAACTAGTTTTTTTACTCTTGACTCTATTGACCACAAATGTGGACATTTAGATTTATATAATTATAATTATTAGTATCACCCAGTGGTCAAAACTTTCCCAAATCTTTAAGTACGCATTCAACTAATAAGTGTAGAAATTCAAGATTTCTACCAAAAAATGTTTTTAGTAACTACTTTATCCGTAAGAAAAAAAATCAAAATTTTATCCAAAAGAGAATTTAACTTATTACACGAGACTCTTTTTTAGTTAATTCTTCCATATATATAAAACATTGCAGTACTTCTGTCGAGTTTCTTAGAAAAAGTTACTGCGTTAATTTAAAAAAAAAAAAAAAAAAAAAAAAAAAAAAAAAAAAATCTTTGAAGCAGGTATAGAATAGTTACTTTTAAACATATTTTTGCGATTTTGGTCATAAATTACAATAGCTATTAGAAAAATTAAAATATCTATCAATCTTACTTAAATTAAGACCACGGTGAGAAACATCTGAACTACGTCAGGGTCAAATTCAAAATTTTCACGCTGGTATCCCACAAAAATGTTACTCCATATCTTTGATTTTTATCAATTATATATATATATTTATTAACATGATGCGAAGGAAAAGGAAAAAGTCTTTTTAATTGGTCTAAATGCACAAAAGAAAAAAAAAGTAATAAACAGCTTATATTTACCTTAAACTATTAAAGTATGCGTTTCTTAGCAACGCTGAAACTATTTTTATTTCTTAAGTATTTATTGAACTACTACACTGTAAAAGAAATTTCTGTAATAGGTAAAAATTTGTAAGATATTTGGGTAAAGCAATGTTCCAGGCTGGAAAGTTCTGTTTATAACCCAAAATGGGTCAGAAAATCGATCTGTTATGAGTTTATAAACTTGTTATGTATGGTTCACTATCTTATTTTATATTTTTGTTTATAATAAATGAAGACGTTGTAGAAAATATTGTGTCACTCACATCTTATTAAAAAAAATAATAACATGCGTTGATGATCTAAGCGAAATGCAAACATTTCGTATTTATACGTATTTACACTGCAAAAAATAAACCCCAGAACAATTCTATCCAAAATTGGTCTCGTATCGAATTTAGGTTCAAATTTTGGATTATGAAAAAAAATTTCCAATCAGAAACATTGCTTTACCCAAATAAATAAAAAAACTGTACCTATTTTAGATTTTAGATTTTTTTTTTTTTTTTTTTTTTTTTTTTTTTTTTTACAGTGTAATTTTTTTTTCTTTATTTATTTTCTTTATTTTACTTCTATTTTACTTTAATAGTTTTTTTTTTTTTTAATTTGTTGCCAAACTGAAAAACATCTTGACTTATTAAATGTGTATTAGTTGCATTAGTTGATTAATTAAGGAAAAAATTCATAGACATCCTATATAAATAGGTAAATTAAAAATTTCGCAAATGCGTCCATTTAAAATTGGTTTTACGGAACTTTTTTAAGCCTTCCGTATAAATTTCCTTTTAGATATACATTTAATATGTATATTTGTTACTTTCCGATGAACAGATGAGTTCGACAAGTTTTTTTGGAAATCGGCTGTGACAGAAACATTCAGTATTTAAGAAACGAGACTACAACAATTTTCTTTACATTTTCGGCATAAACCACTTTTTAGATGTCCAATAACGTGTATTAGGGTGCATGTATTACTTGTTTACTACAGGAAATTTGACAGACGTTATAATCAGGCATAAATCTCGTAAATGCGGATGTAAAAAAAAAAAAAGAAAAAAAAAAAAAAACCTTTACCGATGTCTCTTTAATTTCTTTATGTAAACTATATTTTTCATATCCTAACGTCGTATTCATCAATTTGCTATTACAAGAAAATTATTAGATGTCTAATTTGTTAAATGTGTTTTATATAATCTGATCAAACTATTTCCAAAAATATACGTGTACAGAAGGGGGTTATGGAAGTCGTGTAGTTGTTAAAAAACAGGTTTTTTCTTTTGCGATAGAAATAACTTTAAAAATACTATTTGTGTTTAACAGAAATAAAAAGGTCTATGATGTTTTTTCTCTCTTTGTAAGAACATAAAATTTTTTAACAAAGTATTTCATAGCTATTTTACTTACAGTCTGTGATAAATTTTGTTAATTTTAAAAATTTAGTTTGGTATGCATACTTTTACAAATTATAATAAAATTTATTTTAAAAGAAAACCTCTGTACACCAGTTTTCTTAACCAAAAAGACTTTTTTGATTTAGCCTTATTTACGAATTTAAATTTCTTTACAATTTTCTGCAGATTTAGTATAATATGGGCAGCTCATTGTAAAAGTGGTGTAACTCCATATATATATATATATATATATATATATATATATATATATATATATATATATATATATATATATATATATATATATATATATATATATATATATATATATTTATATATATATATATATTTATATATATATATATATATATATGTATTAATATATATAGTTTTGCTCAATTTTGCCACATTTTGTCACATCTTTCATTATAAAAAAGAAAAAAACTCCAATATTTGCATTAAAATCCCATAAATGGCATTACATGTTCTTCTCAGAAAACTAAATCTTCAAAATTTTCATTACAAAAATGGCGTTTCTATGTTACTTCAAATTAGTTTTGATATAATATATAAATTCTTATCACTATGATTTGTATTAAACACAAAAGTCGATAGCATTTACTGAATCTTGACTTTCTTTCACTACGCATAAATGCGAAAAGAATTCGTTATTTCAAAATCAATTTCCATGGAGATAATTCACTTTTACAATGAACGACCTATATATGGGATATATATATATATATATATATATACAGTCGGTAACAAAAGTGTGCGAACACTAGCAAAAGTTCCTATGTAAAAAAAGTACACTTCATACAGTTTTGTTAAATAAATCCTTGTCGAATCCTGTTCTTAGTCAGTGTAAGAACATGATTCGATAAGGATTTATTTAACAAAACCGTATGAAGAGTACTTTTTTTACATAGGAATTTTTGCTAGCGTTCGGACACTTTTGTTACCGACTGTATATATATATATATATATATATACAAGTGCGCGAGTGTGAATGTGTATGTGTGTGTATGCGCACGTTTGTGTGTGTTTTAAATATATATAGATAAAAATGACTTGTGTAATTTAAAGTTCTGAAAAGTGTCTATTAAATTATATTTTATTTATTGGTTTTTCTTTTTCTATAAAAAATAAAATGAATGAAACAAATAGATAAATTATTATTACTTGTCTAATCTAAATTTCTATACCTCTCTTTTATAGAATATTAAAAGTGTATTTAAAAATAAAATCTGCGCTTTAAAAATATATCGCAGTTACTTTAAATACATGGAATGTTTATCTGAGAAACGTTCATTAAATGAGTAAGTGCTAACTTACAACCTAACTATGCAATGGAGTATAAATCCATCTATCTTCACGCATATCCTAAATGGACTCCGTGAAATCTGATGTGCTACATACTTTTTTGTATGAAAATTTAATTTTTTTTTTTTTTCAGCGTAAAAGTATTCCTCAGAGAAATTTCAGCAGTGCATTTTATAGTGTCAGACGTCCATAGAAAAGAAGGATGCATCTAATAATCTATTAAAAGCAAACATACGAAAATCCATTATTTACTGACTTTTGGAACACTGAAAACGTTATTCTTTGCAAAATATGTGATAAGATAGCTATCACTCTTTTGTTAAAAGAAAAGATAATGTAATGCATAATGTATATTGCCTTATCTGCTTACTATTCTGCTTACATATTTTTATCATTTTCGCTTGGAGCAGAATTGAACATAAATCTCCAACACCAAGAAGATGATGCATTAATTGAATATTTAAATAAAATATTTATATTTTCATTTTAAAAGTAAACTATTTAAAAATAAATCTATTATTTATAAATTTATTTAATTTATTTATTTATTTTTTGAAATTGTGCTCAGGAAAAAAAAATGTTTCTTAAAAAAAAAAAAAAAAATAATAATAATAATAATAATAATAATAATAATAAAGTAGCATCGCCTGTGCTCGCATAACAATTCCCCATAGTTTTAAAGTAAGAAATTATTCCTACGGTAGATATTACTTCTATAAAATTCAAATATTCAAACTATATAACAAAATGCAACCAACAACGTTGCTTTCTTTATTTTATTCTATTTGTTAAAAATATTTTTATAAATGCCACACGTACCACATAAACATAAATTTTACGTCTACTTTTTAAGATAGCACGCGATCATGTTTTATATAAAAATTAAATCATTAAATTCATTTTTCTACTTATTTTTATTTCATTTTTAACGCGCACTTTTTATTTCCTAATTCAAAACTATTTAAAAATACTTTTTTGATAGTGTTTGTTTCGATACTGATTATTATTAATTTCCTTTTCTTTTCTTTTTCTGTCAAAAAAAAAAAAAAAAAAAAAAAAAAAAATGGGAGAAATTCTGGCTAAAGCAGAATTTAGTTTAGAAAGGAGGATTATTAGTTTTTTTTTTTTTTTTTTTTTTTTTCCAAATTATAACATGGCTTTCAAATTATTCAATTTGTTTCTAGGAGAAGACTATAGATTAAAAGCATTGGAGCATTGATTTACGTACTAAATACCGTATTTGCTTGTATTTTTGTAGCAATTTAGCAAAAACAAAGAAATAATACATCAATCATTCAATAGTAAATATTGGCGGATACATTCTTTGCTTGCAAAGTACTCGAATGAATTTGATAAAATTATCCAGTATTATTTTCTAATAATATTTCGATTTGAAATACACTTATCTTCTGGATAATTAGTCTTCGATAGTAACTCGTACTCCATCCGAGAAACATACGGTTAAAACCTGATTTTCTTGGAAATCGCTGCAACAATCTTTAATTTAAAAATAAAGATAGTATTAGAGTTTTTTCTTTTTAGATTGAAAACTATCTGACATAGCTTCTTCTTCGGGAAATTTAGCAGTCATTATAACCTATGCTATACTTGAAATGAAATGTAGCAAAAATCTGGATTGCTGGTATATTTCATTGCGGTTCTGATAAAAGTTTATAGTTAAGAGTATGAGATGATAAATTTATTTGAATTTCCCTCATATCTAGGAAAATTAAGTTTCACTGGTAACCCGCACGTCACCTGAAGAAAACAAATGAGAAATGCATTTCAACAATAATAATAATAATAATAATAATCACTTTATTTACGCTACGAACGATTTCTAATATAAAGGTCGAGTGAACTGGGTCATCGAGCTACTATTCAATAATATGAATTATATTACAATCTAAATACCGTGAAATTAATGTAATAATAAAAAAAAAAGCAGTTGTAACACTTTGACATACATTGAGAAAAAAAGGTGTGACTGACATATAGAATCTACATTGGGGCTCTAGTAAAAATAGTTACTTGTCATCCGTATAAATTCCAGATTCCTTTGCTAGCGAGTTCTAAAAATCCCTGTTAGAATTGTATAGCGTTTTGCTATATTCTCGTGGTCAATCTCATCTAAAAATCTCTGTAAATAAATGCTAACACAAGAGACGAATTTAAGTTAGTAAAATGTGGTTTTATAACCTAATTCCAGGAAATCAATCGAGAATTTCTCGTAATACAAACAATTCATAATATGCATAGTAATCATAATATTGTTTCACCATCTAGAAATGTGTAGACTAAAAACTCTCGATAATTTTGTCTATGCAGTTTATTTGTTAACCTTATAGGCATAGATCGGAAATTTATATTTCTAGTTTAGGGATTCAGAAAATAACTACATATTCGTTCTAGATGAATGCGGTATACATATTTTTTTTCATTGAAATCATTTCTTCAAACGTATGTTTATTCAGTTAAATTTATCTATTTTTAATTATTTATTTTTATTTTGAAGCAGATGAGCTCTATATAATTAAACAAATATATTTAATATGTGATCAAAATTATTTCAAGGCTATCTAAATATATGTGCTGAAACAAACCAGTAGAAATTTTTGAAATTACAAAAATAAATGTTTGTCTTAAACTTAGTTCAAAACTTAATATTTGATAAAAAAATCGTAATTTATTCCTCGTCACTTTAGCCACGATATATCTCTTGAAATCTTATCAAAGATATTTCGTTCATTTTCTCTACCTTTATTTTATATTTTCCGTTCTTCTTTAAGATAGAAATGAAACTAAAAATATTGTTTGTGTTAAAAAATAAATAAAAAAAAAAATCTTCATGAGAAATAGCCTGATTATTTCTTTTCTATTTTCTTACTTTACAAACCATGTAAAAGTTTTCAATGGAATACTTAATAGTTTTTTCATTTATTTACAGATAATGAGTATTAAAGTTAATATGCTTTAATTTAGTTGAGCATGAATGTATTTTCAATAGAGAATTTAATTCTGCTTTAAAAGAAAGATAACAGGGCATTTCACTTTTGTCAACCGAGAAGAATTCATTAGTTTTTAGATTTAGCCTTATTTAGTAACTTAAATCCCAATATAATATAATGCCGATTTAGTATTATTAATATGGTATATATATATATATATATATATATATATATATATATATATATATATATATAAATCGTAGTGTAGGTGTGTGTCTGTGTGTAATTTTTAAATGCACACCGATAAAAATGTGTTGATGAATTTTAGTGTTCTCGGTGGAGTTTATTAAATTGTATTTTATTTTTAGTCATTTCTGTAGAATAATGTTAAAAATAAATTAAAATAGGAAATAAAAATAGGTATAGATTTAATTGTATTATTATTATTATTATTATTATTATATGTCTAGACTAGACTATATTTAACGTTTTTAATTTTATAGGATGTTAAAATATTCTTTAAAATAAAATATGCATTTTTAAAATATATCACATTTACTTTAAAAACATGAAATATTTATGTATGAAATTTCTATTTAATGTGTACGAGCGAACTTACTACCTGCCTATATAATGGAGCATAAATCCATCCATCTTCACGAATATCTGTAATGGACTACGTAAAATCTGATATGCGACATACTTTTTGATTTTGTAATGAATATTTCACACTTAAAATTTTTTTTGACGTAGAAATATTTCATTATAGAAGTTTCAACAACGCATTTTATAGCACTAGGCGTTCATGGAAATGAAGGAGGCATCTAATAATGCACTAAAAATAAATATAGGAAAAGCCGTTATTTATTGAACTTTGGAACTCTAAAAATGTTATCCTTAGTAAAATATGCGATAAGATATCTTTCACTCCTTTGTAAAAGGGAAAAGTTAATGTAATGCATAATGTATGTTGCCTTACCTACTTACTGTTCTGATTTTATATTTTTATCATTTTCATTTTCATCACTTTCCTTTGAATCAGAGTTAAACATAAATATGCAGCACTAAAAAGATAATAATAAATAAATATTTTAATAAAACAATTACATTTTGACATTATTATTTAAAAAAATACTTTATATTTAAAAATGTGTATATATATATATATATATATATATATATATATATATATTCTTTGTCTGCGAATGCATCTCTTAACGGAGGGCAGGGTCCTTCGCGTCATGAAAGGTATCAATGTGTTCCGAGTACTCCAAGGCAGACATTTCAGCCGCTTAGAATTTTTTATCATATTAATTAAAGAAGTTATTAAGTAAAAACGACAAGTTTATGAAGATACTCTATTTGACATTTTGAAAAAAAGTTTCTCCCAGTGACGCTGTTCTTCTGTCATGAAGTCATTTTACACGAGAAATTAAAAATATGATCCATGGTTGTACGTAGGTAGGTAGTTTGGTTGGATTTAACGTCACACCAATACTGCGCTATGGGTAATTGGCGACGGTCTGGGACGCACCCCTCTAGATGTTTCGCAGGCATGTCATCACAATTTTGAACCTTCACGAAGGGGATCCCCCTCCGCTTTGGTGATCCCCAGAGGCATAGTGGGGATGGGAACATGGAGGACTTTGAGACCACTGCAGATTTTATCTGCAACAGCCACCATTAGTGTACATGACGGTCTTTGGCCGGCTCAAGTATCGAATCGGCAATCTTCCAATTACGTGCTCAGCGCTTTACCGACTAGGGTACCGCGGCCCGAAACCATAGATGTAAAAAACAAAGAAAATAAATATCAACTTTGTTTTCTCTACTTTTAGAAAATTAATCTTCTTACAAGGAAAAACTAAAATATGATCCATGGTTGTAGGTAGGTAGATAATTAGGTAAGTTGTGATTGACGTCGCACTATTACTGCGCTATGGATAATTGACGACCATCTGGAACGCGCCCCTACAGATGTTCCGGAGACATGCCACCACAGTTTTGGTCCTACACGAAGGGGATAGCTCCCCAGCTTCCATAGCCCCCCAGAAGTACAATTTTGATGGGAACACGGAGGATATTGTGGCCACGACATATTTTATGTGCACGACGGTCTTTGGTCGGATCGAGAACCAAATCCACAATCTTCCAATTACGAGCTCGGTGCTCTACCGACTCGGATACCGTGGTCCGCATTTAAGGTTGTAAAAAAGAAATAAAAAGGGTCATATACTAAAGCTGTGATGCAAAATGGTCCAGATATTACGATTTTCTTTCTGTTAAAAAAAAAAAAAAAGTGTATATATATTATATATTTCAATTTGACGTTTAATATGATGATTTTCATAATTATTTTCTGCTTTTGTCTTGTGATATGCACTATTAATATTCCTTTTCAGTGAAAGAAAGCAGCGAATAGGCGGGCAGAGTTCTGCATGTGTTAATAAATAAAGTGAGCCGGGGAGGAGGCGAAGCCTACTTTGAGGGTTGGTGAGCGGAGCGAGCAGGGGAAAGAGCCCCCTAGTTAAAAAAAAAAATAAGTACGTTTTTACCAATTCATGAAAAATTTATAGTAAAAAATGCCAATATATATATATCTTATTTACAGATTACTATTTTTTTTTTTCTTTTTAAACTCTATTTTGTACAATAAACTCTCCACGCTTGCATTCTTAGAACCTTCTACTCATTTTTTTTTTCTTTTTTTTTTTTTTTTTTTAATATCATGACACATTTTAGTAAGTTCCATCATTTTAATCCTGTAAATTTCTGTTAGCTGAGAAGATTTCTTCTCTCTCTATCAAATATAAATAAATAAATACGTAAATAAAAAACAAGATAAAAATAAAAATAGCGTTAGATAATGAATTTTAACACTATAAATTTGTTTTTTTTTTTACATTTTTTAAATTTTTAATACATCAAAATAAAAAAAATATATATATGTATAATAATCAGGTAGCTTCAAAATATATACATACTTGAAAATAGCATACTATAAACTTTTCATGATTACAAAATGTTCATGACACGGCATATGTCAGTAAAAAGTGTCTGGAAAAAATAAAGTTTGTAAATCCTAAAAAGTATGTTACTGCTGTGGCGAAATAAAATAATGACATAAACAGATTCTCTGAAAAAAAAATTGTATTTGTAAAAAAAATAAAAAAATAAACAAGATTTCTAAACAATATTTTGTGGCACATTTTCCTTTCCACAACTCAAAGTCAAAATGTTATATGCTACATCATTATAAAGTCATCAAATAACACTTACATATTCTAAATCATCTTAACGCTTCAGTTGGTTAAGTTAATTAGTTTCTGCATTGACTTGCCATTTTCATCGTCATTTCTAAAAATCGATATATTGCACTGCTTCATGTACTTAAACTGCTTAAAATTACTTTCGTGCTGAAACTATTAGAACACTACTGTATAATATGCCTCTAGAAATAAAAAATAATTTATTCATTCGAGTGTAATTAGGAATGACACAGTTTTCATGCCAGCAATTATGTCTTTATATAATGATCAAATTAAAATGAATAACGGGAATGACAAGCGCTGGCATTTACGGCATAATCAAATCTACATTTATTGAAGAGCACTTTATATTATTTTCCTTTATGTTTCAGGAGAGAAAAATATTTTTTCTTCGTTATTGTATTTATGGAAATTGTTGAGATTTATTTATTTTATATATACTACCTTTTCTTTTATATATATGCGCACATATTATTGTTATCTGAATATTATCGAATACATATATATATATATCAAAAATTATTATTATTATCATTTAGATTTAGATTTAGTTTATTTTCTTTTATTATTCTATCCCATTAGTTTTAGTTTTATTACTTGCCTAAGTCTCATTACAACTAACTTTTGTAATAATATTGTAAAATTGTCTGCTTCGATTTTCCAAAGACTTCAACATTCCAGATTGACAAGGAAATAATTATTTTTCAATCGTACTTAGAAAACAGTCACGTTGAATATGTTTTCTAAAATTAGAAACACTTATTTAAAAATATAAATTTTGCTCACAAAAACTGATTGAATAAAATTATTTATTTTATACACGCACTTATTTTTAATATACGATCATAATTAACTAGCTTTAATCCCACAACAAATTTATTCATTTTAAATCATTAAAAATAGTCACGAGAAATAATCAGATTTAATGTATATATATATATAGATAGATAGATAGATAGATAGATAGATAGATAAGATAATGTTATAAATAAATAAATAAATATTCAATTTTCTTATCAGATTATTCTTGAATAAACTCATACATTATTCTTGAGAAAACCACAATAAATAAGTGATATTTTCAATTCCAGCTGCTGCAGGCGATTTTAAATATAAAGAAACACTCTTCATTCTTCCCCTCTCCTACTCCACACATTCTTTTTAAACACCTTCCATCGTCTTCCCAAAGCTACTAGCGTTTTTAATACGCGCGTAAACCTAGCGCGTGTATTCCGATTCCCTTTACATTCCCCATCTGTTGCAAATTGAATTGTCTTTTTGCATCCTCTCAGGTGGCGCGACTAGTCGTCATTTTTCGACGCGCCGATGTACGATTACTGACTAGTTAAGAATGTGATCTGAAAGGATTCGGTCATGCTTGACCGTTTAAAATATATAGCGCTTAAGAAATGTTTATTTATGTTTTTATTGTGAATCCGTGTTCTATATGTTTTGTGAAGTGAATAAATAAAATGGAACAGAACATCACTTGTATTTTTTATGGAAATGGATTATTACAATGTGTGAGTTTATGGAACAAATGAAAGATTTATAAAAATTTTGGTGACCCTAGGATGTGATTATATGCATTTTATTTGGACGACATGCATTTTTTGGATAATTATGGAGTAAAATGAATCCGCTGAGCATGCATCGGATATGGGAGGTAGGCTTTTTCCCTTATTATTTCATTATTTTGGTTCGAGTTTGGGGGTTAAAAGTTATGGTTTCGTTTTAAATGGTTGCAGTCTGTGAGGACATCAAATTCATTTGGTTTATATATAATATTATTTATAATTTATAAATTTTGATGATATGAAATAAATGCTTTCAAATTTGAATAATTAAAAAATAGTTTGGGTTTTAAATATAAATGGTTTCATTCAACATTTAAATAATTGAAAATTACTTTCGTTTCATAAAATGTTGTTTAAATGGTGTTTCTTTTTGTTTCTTTGAAAAAGAAATTGTTTTTTTTTAATGGAATATTATTTAATTTTTTGTTTCTTGCAATGCTATTAAAATAGAGTTACTTCTGATTTAATACAAAATTATTTATTTAGTTTTGGTTTCATTAAAGGCTATTTTAAATTGATTTACTTCTGTTTTAACGATATTTATTTTTGTTCTTAAATGATATTTAAAGATGATGTTTACATTTTTTGATATATAGATAATACATGTTTATTTTTATTTAATAAATATATGGATAGGGGTTATTATTAAGCAATTGGAAGGTTTCATAATTTTTATTTTTGTTCTCTTGTTACGATATTGGGTTTAAAATGGATCTAGAAAGATTGAAGGAAAAAAGAAGAGGTTTAAGAACCTCATTTACGAAATATTTGGGGAAAATAGAAACAATCCTGAACTCCGAAATTACGGAGGAGTACACGAAATTAATGAAAATTGAGGAGCTTCTTAGATTAAAGGCTCAACTCCTGGACAAACAAGCGGAACTCGTAAACATCGATTATGAAATACAAACAAAAATTAAAGTTAAGGATATAGCTGAAGATGTGGCAGGCTGTGAGGAATACAGGGAAAAAGGGATCGATGTAAAAACAAAATTAGAAAGGCTAGTGGATAATTTAAATGACAGGCCGTTGCCTGGTGTTACTCAGATCGCTAGATCAAGTGATCAAACAGGGATTGGTTCAGAGAACCTAACAGTTAGAACTGAAACCAGAAGTACAGTTAAACTTCCGAAATTACAAGTTGTAAATTTTCATGGTGACTGTAGTTCATGGTTGGACTTCTGGAACTCTTTCGAGGTAGCGATACATAATAATAATTCTTTAAGCAAAATTGAGAAATTTTCGTATTTGAAATCTTTCTTAGGAGGTGTCGCCTTGTATCTGGGTTTTCATTGACAGAATCTAATTACGATGCATCAATAGAATTACTTAAGGAACGTTTTGGACGAAGTGACGTAATTATATCGTCCCACATGCATAAGTTACTATTAATAGAACCGGTGAAATCATGCGCGAATGTTACTGAATTAAGGAGAATGTACGACGCGATTGAGGTACAAATTCGTTCGTTACAATCATTAAATGTAGCAACAGGCACTTACAGTAATCTGTTATGCCCTGTAATATTACAAAAACTACCGGAAGAATTAAATTTAAGTTATAATAGACAGCGTAATTCAGATGAATTGTTTGATATTTCTAAATTAGTTGATTTTATACGTAAAGAATTAGAAATACGAGAAGCATCGATAATTTTAGCGAATCCCAGAAATAATAGCGCAAATGAAAATAATTTTCGGAATAAAATGACAGGCCACAATAAACCTTACTTAAATTCTAAAAGGAGCGAATATCATCCCCCTAAATCATCAGCTTCCGTTTTAGCGACTCAGGCGGAAAGAAATTTATCTGGTTATCATAATAGGTATTCTTATGATAATAATAGGCCTAAATTTAATAACAAAAGAAATACGAGTTCGTTTTCTCAAAATACTGGAGTTCAGGGCTGTTTGTTTTGTTCCTCGGCACATATGAATCATGATTGTTCCTTAAATGTTTATGATAAGAAAAAGGCTTTAATGGCCAAGGGATTATGTTTTATATGTTTTTCAAACCATTTGAGTAAATTTTGTTCACGTAAAGATCATAAGTGCAAGTATTGCGCGTCTCCCTGGCATAACTCATTAATATGTAATACAGAAAGAAATGAATCCCGCTCAGTTGAGGATAAAAAACAAATACAGTCAGAAAGTTCTTTAAATTTAGTTTGTAATAAGAATAAAGAGCTTGAGGACACGCCGAATGATTCGGTGTTGTTGCAGACTGTAACGGCAAGTGTATTTAATATTCGGACCAAATGCCATTTATTGAGGTGTCTTATTGACAATGGAAGTTCTAGGACATTTGTATTGCGCGAAGTGTGCAATAGTTTGGGATTAAAACCAATCGGGAAGGAAACCCTTTTAATTTATACTTTTGGCAATGAAAATACTGAAAGGAAAACTTATGATATTGTAGAAATAGTATTACATAATGTAAGAGAAACTAATAAGAAAATTAAATTAAGGGCTGTGGTTGTTGATTCAATTACATTTGGGGAAATTAAAATTCCTTCACAATGGGTGCGTAATGTCGCACTGGAAAAGGGCATTGAATTGGCAGATAAGGGTAATTTAAGTAAAATTCATGTACTTATTGGATCGGATTACATTGGGGAAATTCTCGGAGAAAGGAACGTGAGAATTTCTAAACGATTAATGGCAACAGATACCTTATTTGGATTTGTGATACAAGGAAAGGAAAGGGACCCTAAAGCACTTAAGAATTGCCAGAAAGTGCGCGTTAATCATTTACATGTTGTTAAGGAGGAATTGGACCATCAAAGGGTTAAAAATTTATGGGAATTAGAGGCAATTGGAATTAATCCGGACAAAGAACATTCTAAATCAGATGATGAAATTTTAGAGTTATTTAGGCAAACCACTACTTATAGGAATAAAAGATATGAAACGCGATTGTTGTGGAAAAATAATGTTAAGGAATTGGACAGTAATTATGGGATAGCAAGACGACGTCTATCTCATTTGAACACTGTTTTTGGTAGGAATCCGGACTTATATTTTAAATATAAGGAAATTATTGAGGAACATTTAAAGTTGGGCATCATAGAGGAAGTAGCGTCGGATTTAAATGAAAATACGGGTACAGGCTATTACATGCCGCATCATGCAATAGTACGCGAACAAAAGAAAAGTTCTAAGGTTAGGATAGTTTTTGACGGTTCATGTAAGGGCAGGGATGAATTATCTCTTAACGATTGTTTAGAGAGCGGTCCTAATTTAAATCCAGATTTACTCAGGATAATTTTGAGGTTTAGGTTACACCCTGTAGCGTTTTGCGCAGACATTCAACGAGCTTTTCTAGAAGTAGGAATCGCGGATGAGGATAGGAATTTTTTGAAATTTTTATGGAATGATGGGGAGGGGCCCGATCTCCATTCCGATGCTGCTAAACGAATTAGGACATTACAATTCTGCAGAGTTCCCTTTGGGGTGAAATGTTCCCCATTTCTATTATCGGCAACAATCAGGCTTCATTTGAAAAAATTTGAGAATGACTACCCGGAAGCAACAGAAATATTAAGATCTCTATACGTCGATGATCTCATCTCTGGCACTGATGATGTGAACAAGGCATTACAATTATCTAAGGAAATGATGTATATTTTAAATGAAGCTAGCATGAATCTCAGGGCTTGGATTTCCAACTCTTCTAAACTTAATCAGTTGTGGAAGACAGACAATTTCGAATGTCGAGAAGATCCGGAGGAATCCAATGTTGAACTAAAAATATTAGGAATTATTTGGGACAATACGAATGACGAATTACTGATTGACACTTCACAATTTAACAAATTACCGGAGGACAGAATTATAACAAAGCGATATATTTTGGCTGTTTGCGGAATGTTATTTGATCCATTGGGGATCATGAATCCATTTTTGATTCGCATAAAAATTATATTACAATCAGTATGGGAAAATGGTAACCAGTGGGACGAACCTGTTCCACATGAAACTGAAATGTTGTTTTTAGAATGGCTAAATGAAGCTAAAAATTTGAAGTTCACTGGAATTCCTAGGCTGTATTTAATGAATTCTGCTGGAACTCAGTAGAGGTACACATATTTTCCGATGCTAGCCCAAAATGTTATGGTTCAGTGGCTTATTTTCGATTTACGAACTCTGAAGGATGCAAAACAAGTTTTATAATTTCTAAGTCTCGACTAGCCCCTTTGAAGAAGATTACATTACCGAGACTTGAATTACTTGGCACTTTAGTCTCAGCAAGATTGGGATCATATCTCAAATCTGTTTTTCCTATGCTCGACCCCAGAAATATTTTTTATTGGACTGACTCTCAGATTTGCCTTCATTGGATAAAAGGTTCAGTTAACGATTATAAGCAATTTGTGAAAAACCGAGTGATTGAAATCAAGGAAAGAACTGATCCTGAAAAATGGCACTTTTGCAAAGGCAAGGTCAATCCGGCGGATAAATTGACGAGAGGTGTGAAAGCAAATTCCTTAATGAATGATAAAGTATGGAGTCAAGGACCAGCTTGGTTGTCAGAATTAAGTATACCATATGACTCTCTAATGGAATTTTCCTGTGACATGGACAGCGTGGTTGAAGAAAGACATGGAGTTACAACACTTCAGGTTAACGTAGAAGTTCCAATGCCATTATTAAATCTGGAGAATTACAGTAGTTTGAATAGAGTTTTGAGAACAACCGCCTATGTTTTTAGATTTCTAAATAATATCAAATCTAGGTCTGAAAAACGTTCAGGAGCGCTGACAGCAAATGAAATATCTGCAGCAGAAAATTATTGGCTTCTATTTGTGCAGCAAAGTGAATTTAACAAAGAATATACTACATTAAAGGCAAAAAATTCAGTTTCTCCTGATTCTAAGTTATATAATTTGAATCCCATTTTGACAACAGAAGGTCTAATAGTATTAATAGGAAAAAGGTCAACTGCATTGCCACCACAAAGTGGCCGTTGTTTAGTGATAGCAAGTCAATCTAACTCTCAAAAATTGTTAATTAAACGATACTTGTATCGTGAGAGACTTCTTAAAGAATTCTGGAAGCGCTGGAAATTTGAATATATTTTGCAGTTGAGAAATGCTAATGTTGTAAAACCTGTTAATCCAATTTCTAATTTTAATATAGGTGATGACAAGGCCCCAAGACAAATTTGGAGGTTAGGAAAAATAATCGAGACACATGTAGGACGTGACAATAAGGTAAGATCTGTAACCTTAAAAACTTCATCAGGAATGTTAAAAAGACCCATTCAACTTCTTTGTAACTTGGAAGTCCAAGGGGACTTACCTTAATTAAACCAACTGTTCACCTGTAAGGTAATATTAATATTGTTTTCATTTTTCAATTGTATCCAGGTAACATTGATTTTTGTATTTGATATAATTTCTATTTTCAGTATTATGTGGTTGTGAAATTTATTATTATGTACTGTGATTTTTTTTTTTTTATTGGTTGTAATTTTTTGAATTGTATTTGATTTGGATTTGTTCAAATTTTTGTATTGAACTTAACTTACCTTTCGGGGCGGGAGGATGTTGCAAATTGAATTGTCTTTTTGCATCCTCTCAGGTGGCGCGACTAGTCGTCATTTTTCGACGCGCCGATGTACGATTACTGACTAGTTAAAAATGTGATCTGAAAGGATTCGGTCATGCTTGACCGTTTAAAATATATAGCGCTTAAGAAATGTTTATTTATGTTTTTATTGTGAATCCGTGTTCTATATGTTTTGTGAAGTGAATAAATAAAATGGAACAGAACATCACTTGTATTTTTTATGGAAATGGATTATTACAATGTGTGAGTTTATGGAACAAATGAAAGATTTATAAACACCATCCCCATGATACAATAATTAATATCAACTAGTGGATCTGCAGATCAGGAGCCTCAACGTCCTATTTGCATCAGATATTTTTCAATAGGTCATTTTTATTTATTCCTTATTATATAATAGTATATATTGATTCGATCGACTTATTACCATAATCAGATACATTCCTGAGGGGGGCGGCAGCCCCCCTCAACCCCCCGCTCTATCTCTCTTTGTATACCTATTTGTATATCATATAAAGTGTTATGGAATTGTAAATAATTGCATTTATTTTTGCATAAATTTTTTCAGAGGCTTAGTAAGTCGATAAAATGCTCATTTTGTGCATTTCTAATCGTTTTAGCGTTAAAATAGCCTAATTTTCCTTTAAAAACCCATTGAAAAACTCCAATAAGGGAAGAAAAGGATTTGGTGCCAAATTTGGCGACTGTTTCCCTCCTTGGCGATTTTTTTGGCGACCTTGGCGAGAAAATTCTTATTAGGGATATACCAAATATGGAAGCTCTAATCTCATTGGCTGATGAGATACGAGAATTTTCCAGAACAGTCTGTGTTCGATAGAATAGTATAAAAGGAGCATTTTTTTAGCCAAGGCGGCCAATCTCAGATCTGTGTCAGTTTCGTCAAATGCTTGCTTTGCTTTGAGCCTTTTTGAATGAGACTTGCTTTATGTGTTATTGATAAACAGTTTGTACTGTTGTTTTGCTGTTAACGGCTGTTGTTTAAGCTATGTTTACTGGTTGAATTGAAGCTGATACTTGGTTTATAGACCTGTATTTTTCTGGAATTTTCTATGAATAATTCACTGAATTTTTGTAAGTTCCGCCTTTCATTCTCGGACAACTTACGAACCCCCAAGTACGCAACAATATGTATTCTTAATAAACGACGGTCTTGTATTATTTCCCTGAAATTCATAAATACCAAATTTCATACAAAAAAAAATTACATAGCATATCGGAAATATTTTGTGAAACCTTTAAACTAATTATCAATTCTATGCCCACAATTTTCAACAGGAAAACATGCTTTTAAAATTCTAATAAAATTTTATTATATTTGATGGGGTGTAACCATGTTAAAATACACTTTTAAGAAATACCGACTATAGACCGTAATAGTACGAAATTCCTTTATGTATCCCGGAAATGTAGCCACAGTCATTATAAACGCCAATAATAAGAATAAACCTAATTAATTATAACTCATTAATTTTTCGAACTAATTTGACATCATTTGGATGATTACAGTACATACTCGGAATTATTTTGTGTGGTCCCATAAATTATTTAGTCTATACATAACCTTTTTTAAGAGTAAACATGATTTTAAGCAACTTTATAATGTATGTTAACTTTATTAAGTTCAATTCAGCATAAACGCATTAAAGTGCGCGCTTAAATTAAAAATTTGTCCATAGGGTCTAATGTTACGAAATTCTTTCGTATGTATTTGTAAACGAACCATAAACATTGTATACACCAGTAAAAACTATTCAGCTTATTTTGCGTTTAAAATTAATAATTGTTCCAAATTTAACATCGTTTGGATGACTAAGTGACATTGTCAGAACACTTTTGTAAGGTCCTGTACATTAATTAGAAAGCTTAAGAGCACATATTTTCTTCAAACAACATAATTTTAAGCATCTTACTCACGTACTCTAATTTCATTTTCTTCATTGCAAAAAAATTCACCCCCATACGCCTTAATGTTAAGAATTTTTGCGTGTCCCTGTACACAGTTTATAAAAAATATAGCAATAAAAATTATACAGCTACTTATATGCAAAGCTGGAACGTGTGCGCCAATTTGCAAGTCAATCGAAGGATTTTTTCGGTCGCTATTGCGGTACATACAAATTCTTCCCATAGGCCGTAAGGATAAGAAAAATTTCGGCGTGTCCCTGTACACGAACGACAAATAATTCTTCCCATAGGCCGTAATGATAAGAAAAACTTTGGCGTGTCCCTGTGTACGAAGTAGAAATGGAATACATACCAAAAACTATACAGCTGATTTCGTGGGGCTCATGAACATGTGTACCAAATTTCAAGTCAGTAGCGAGATTTTTGCGGCCGCTATCGCACGACAGACAGACAGACGGACGGACGGACCGACGGAACCCAAAATCCTTTTGAGTCTCAACAGAGGGCCTCCATTGACGTTTCGGAAAAAATTGGAAGTCAATAGCTTGATTTTTGCGGTGGCTATCGCGGTACATACAGATTCTTCCCATAGGCCGTAATGATCGAACTATTTGGCGTGACCCTGTACACGAACTACAAATGGAATGCACACCTAAAACTATACAGCTGATTCCATTGGGCGCATGAGCATGTGTACCAAATTGCAAGTCGAAAGCGTGATTTTTGTGGCTGCTATCGTGGTACATACAAATTCCTCCCATAGGCCGTAATAATAAGAAAAACTTTGGCGTGTCCCTGTACACGAATTACAAATGGAATACACACCCAAAACTATACAGCTGATTTCGTGGGGCACATGAACATGTGTACCAAATTGCAAGTCAATAGCGTGATTTTTGTGGCCGCTATCGCGATACATACAAATTCCTCCCATTGGCCGTAATGATAAGAAAAACTTTGGCGTGTCCCTGTATACGAAGTAGAAATGGAATACATACCAAAAACTATACATCTGATTTCGTGGGGTTCGTGAACATGTGTACCAAATTTCAAGTCAATAGCGCTATTTTTGCGGCCGCTATCGCGATACATACAAATTCCTCCCATTGGCCGTAATGATAAGAAAAACTTTGGCGTGTCCCTGTATACGAAGTAGAAATGGAATACATACCAAAAACTATACAGCTGATTTCGTGGGGCTCATGAACATGTGTACCAAATTTCAAGTCAATAGCGCTATTTTTGCGGCCGCTATCGCGCGACAGACAAGCAGACAGACAGACAGACAGACAGACAGACACAGCCCAAAACCGTTTTGAGTCTCAACAGAGGGCCTCCACTGACGTTTCGGCAATTAATCACCTGTAACCTATCTCATCACGGCTGTTTAAATTAGCTTCATGAAAATATTATTTCGTTAAACGGTAGTATTAAGTGTTTTATCATGGGCATAGCCTATACTAATATTTAAATTAAACTAATATACTATAACATTCAATCAAGAACAAAACTTTTAAATAAAATATTAGAAAGGTGTAAAATAATCAAAGTCATCACCAATTTCAAAAGAATATTCGATTAATAAGTAATCTACGAAGTTGAATTTCACTGGCAGACTATACTGATATTTAAACTAAATCAATACACCATTACAATCGGTTTAGAATAATACTTACAACAAAATCTTAGGAAGATGTTAAATAATCAAACCAATTACTTATTTCAAAAAATTATTTGACTGATATGGAACCAACGAAAGGATTAATTATTATTTATTTAACTCGTTACATGAAAGCTGGTGAAAATATTTCACTGCTTCCTTTATTTCCTGTTAACGAATAACTTTCACTCCAACAAACAATCTAATTTCTGTTTGTGTTTTATTGGCGCATGATAGACTCTCTCTCATTTTTTGCGTGCAGAGAGATAAAATTAAAGTGTTATTTATTTAATATGAACTTTTCAATAATATATTACGATGAGAATGGCTTCTTATGCAATAACAGTATTATTTATTGAATTGTATGAAACAACGCCCATCTCTAGTATGAATTACTTTCTGTAAACAAACGTTTACAAAATTATTTAAGGTATATACAAGCATTAAATATTATAACAGAAGTATTATTGTAGTTTATTTATTTTTAATTTTATATAAATTTACGGAGTAAAGATTAATATAGTAATTGCTTTGTACGATTAATATGTACTATTTAAGTAAATTTGCTGTATATATAAAATTAGAATTTACCCGTTCTTTGATATTCAACACAAAATTGATTATGACATCAGGAATATTTCTACAACCGAGACAATTATATATATACATAAATAAGTAATGTTGTAATGTAAAAACCAACAGTGCATAATAAGTTTCAGATTTATTGCTGTTTGAAAGCGACGATTTCATCTTCTTCTATAGGAATGGTATGCAAAGTTAAGAATAAAATTTATAAATAAAAATAAAAATATATAAAAGTCCATTCCAACAAGGTTTATTTAACGTTTATGTATGTATGCTGAAACATGAATGGAACTAAAGATTTTAAAAAATGATTTTGTCTTATCTTATTTATTTTGATTAAATATTTTATTCACTATATTTCTTAAAACACACACACAAACACACACACACACATACATACACACACACACACACACAGACATATATATATATATATATATATATACATATACATATATATAAATATTATTCTGAAAGAAAAAAAAAAAAGGTTGGTATTGCTCCTTTTCGGACAAAGATTACTAAAAAAAAAAAAAAAAAAAAAAATCAAACAACAATTTATGTCAAGAACAGCTACAAGTAAATTGATATGAAATTCTGCGAGGTATATCTTAAGCTTACATATGAAACTTTTTTTTTTTTTTTTCTTAATATATCAAAACGCTCACAGGTAGACGCATATCTTCTAAAAATGTACAAATTATTTCCTGGGGATTTCAAAACCGGAATCGATCGAAAACCGGAAGTTGTATTTTATTTTTTTTTAAGTGTACAAATTTTCTCTAACCGAGTATAGAAGAAAGTAAAAACATCAATTGATAAGTATCGTCAAATAAAATAATAATAATAATAGATAAATGCAAAAGATTGAAAAAATAAATAAATAAATAAACTAACAAAACTTTTCTGAATTTTTGAATGAGGCCCTTCGATAATCACATCACAATTTTTGAAAACTGTCTAAATTCAGAAGTAAAATTTGCATTTAAGTTAGTTTTACTATCAGTAATTGCGATATTAGCGCGGTGGTTTAAAAAATGCTAAACTAAAAAAAAAAAAAAAACTTTAATTTATTATCTTATCATAATAATATAACCTGATACCCCCTTAAAATAATTAAAATGTTTAAAAATATTTTCTATTTAAAAATATTCAGTACTAAATAAATATATATATATATATATTATTATTATTATTTTCTACAAATACAGATAAAAAAAAAAAAAAAAGAAAAGAAAAGAAAGAAAGAATCTATACACAAACTAATTCATTGTTAGATGAAAATGGCATGAAATTGGTGAACATTATTACTGGAATTATTAGGACTGAAATATTATTTAAAATTTTTTCTTTCCTTATGCGAGAGTAAAAGGAAAATCTGGCCAGTAGTTAACAATATATTATTTATTTATTTATTTAGTCTTGAACAGCTAAGTTATAAAAAAATATAATAGAGTTTTTTTTTTTTTTTTTTTTTTTTTTTTTTAATTTATCGACATTTCTAAATTTTCGTACTTTAACAGAAATGATAAAGCAATACGACAGTTCAACAAATCATTTTCCTTAGTTCATTGAATTAAATTTAGAATTCGGATGATGCCCTTCTATTGTATTCAATGGTCAAAAGTCATTCATAAAAATGTGCAAATTCTGCAAAACGTGATCGGGATAAATGAATTACGATTAGGTTAAATATATAACGTTACAGCAATCCAGAGTTCAAATAAATAATTGGGAAATGTTGATTGTTGAAAAAATATTTTTAGAAATAAGCAATGACTATAGAATTATTTTTTTCATTTAGTTATTAATTATTTATTGTATTAATTAAATAATAGATATCATCGTATTGAAATGTTGCAATATTTGTACACATACCCAATATTTGTTGTTTATACATTTATCTATGAATATGATTAATAAAATTTGATACAAATAATGAGAGTTTGATGCGATTGATTTTTGCATTAATTTGTTTTAATAAAGTGACTTTTGGATTCCCATTTTTTAATTAGAAATCTCTTTATTGTGTTGAAAGTTTTTATTTTAAAAGACAAAATATTTTACGAAAATATAAAGAAGTAAGTATTATAATGTTACCTATTTTTTTTTTTTTTTTACATTTTATGATGTCTTCACTCCGACTTCTACTGTATTCACCGTGCTTATTTAGTGTAAGAGACAATCTGGAGACTTACATTACGATGATATCTATTTTTATTTACTTAAACTGGAGAGGGCTTTGAGAATTAAGTAGAAACTCAATGATAACTTAAACTAGATAACTTAAACTATCATAAAGAAACGTAGCTCACCATATACTAATATTAACAGATGACTTGATTGGACACTTTTTAGAGCAACGAGGAACACTTTACAACAACCGAAATAATACTCCGAAATATTAACCACCAACGGCACCTTCATCAAATCCATAATCAATAGACAATACTTCTATCTACAACGGCTATCAACACTCGTCACATCCAGCGACATCATCCCAACTCCAATGACACAACCATTGCTCTGTTCAAAGTTCTCAAAAATAGGCAATGCGATTCACTTCATTTTACCAAGCTACTTCTTTAATGAATATCAGCATTTAACCCGTATCGCTCGTATGTCCCTTCTGAGGGGACATTAAAAAATCGAGCCAAGCCTTAAGGTGTTCCTCTGCAAATGAAATATTATTTTTCTAAAACGTGTAACTATAGGCTACCTTTCGGCTACCGGAAAATTTTAACAGAAAGATTTATTTTATTTAATGATGAAGTAAAATAAAACAAATTATTACAATTTCGGTAGTCAAAAGGTAGTAAGTTGGAAACTATACGTATGACGTTTTAAAGGAATGCCAAAAGGCGTGTCTTTCTGTTCAAAATAGGAAAATATGCCGAGCGCAAAGGGTTAATTTTATACCATCTTTCATAATCTACGTAGATCGTGTTATCAATCTATCCAGCTAACTATCCAATAACTATTTACACTATGCTAACTCAGATTCAACTCTGCTCAACACCTTCAACTAGCTATCTCACCCACAACATCTCCGAACTATGCTGGATCCTGCTAGAAACTTTCCCAATCTCAACCAACATTCAGTCCCTACTCGACACTAACATTTTACGCTACTTTCAATACTGAATTCACTCGGAGACCTTCACTTCCTTAACTCAACGCCACTCTTACCACACAATCTACCTAATTTTCTATTACACATAATTTATTAAATCGAACATAAAAGAGCTATGAGTATAAAGCACTAATTGAATTTACAAAGTAATATTTCAAATCCTTTACATTGTGTCTGAAACGCTAAAAATTATGAATTGTTACACGACTGAGTGTACATTTTAAACCAATTTCCTGAGGGAAATATCAATTTAAATGTATAATAAAACCAGTTATTTTATTATTTTTTTAAAGAGGTTTATAACTTGTTTTGAATATTTTGGAATGATGTCAGTCTATCTAACTTAGTGTCTGTAGTTCGTATGAATATGGTGATAAAAGTTGGCAATAGGGTATAAGAATTAATGCACAGAAATGCAAGAAATTTTACATTAAGATGCACGTTAACAGAAATTATTCTTTATTAATGTTTAGTGCATATCATTTAAATGTCTACGCTAACATTCATTAGTTTCAATATGATAATATACGGGAAATTTTTGTATATAAATACAAATTGGAAAATGTTTTTAATCGTTTCTTAGTTGTTATTGTAGTAATTATGCCGCTTCACTGCACTTATATTTGTCTTGTTGGAATGTCCGAAGGATTAAATCTTTGTAAATATATAAATATAAACATAATAAACAAACAGGATAAATATTTTGTATATCTAGGAACATTGATTTCTTTCCTGGAATAAAGTAAGACCCACGGGGAGAAAATTTCCTACTATTATTTATTTATTTATTGTCAATATCTCTAAACGACTAATTTAACGATATGAAGGAAAGTCTTTTAATGATCTTATTCAATCCCCTATGAGAAATCTATACTAATACATTCCTGCTCAAAAGTTTAGCAAGATTTGCAAATGAGCAGTATTTTCAATTTAAAAACTTATCTCTCGATGAAATGTTTTCAAACATTGGGCATTTAAAGAACTGGGTTTTTTCATGTTTTCTAGTGCAGACTAGTTTAAGACAACATTTAGGAAGCCAGTAGCAATTGAGCGAAATCAATAATGTTTGTGATCACCCTATATCGTTAAGTGAAGTAAACGATCTGTAACTTTAGGATATGTTATTATAGACACAGCACAATTTGTAGATGAATTTGTGTGACGATAGCATTTAAAATAACGGAGATATAAGCATTTATTTTAAGACTTAAAAAAAAAAAAAATAAACATATTTTTTATTTATAATATACAGAATTTTAAACGAAAATTATTCCCACTTTCAGATAAATTAAAAAGAGTACTTATAAAACAATATACTACAATAGGAATTCAAATATCTTAAATATCTCATGAAACATGAGCATTTTTGGGAGAAACGTTTTCACTGCGCGAACTATGTACGAAAGGTAGGAATTGTTTTATTACGTAGGATGAAAGCCATATATATATTGGGCAACTTTTATCAAAAGTTCATTTGAATAGAGTAAAAAATAAACAAATTGTCAGCAAAAGAGCAAGCTAGATTTTAGATATTTTCCAAGAGTTGAAATTTCTTAAGGGGTTTTTCACATGCCGCGTAATTAATTTGAAGATGCAATCATTTCAGTCACGCTCCAAAAGCATTTATTTTTTAAACCCTTCTAAGTTTGTAACTATAGCATAGTTTTTTTTATTTTTTATTTACTAAGATTTGTGAGATTATAAAGGGTTTTTCACAAAAAAGAACTTTTGCTAAGTGGTTGAAATAATTGGATCTTGAAATTAGTTACGTGGCATGTGAAAAACCCCTTATGAAATTTTAAATCTTGGAGAATATCTAACATTTAGCTCTTTCTTTTGCTGACAATATGCTTAATTTTTACTCTATTCAAATGCACTTTTTACAAAGTGCCCAATACATCTAGCTTTCAACCTAAAAAGTAATAATTTTTTCTACCTTTCAAACATGCGCAGTGAAAATGTTTTTCATAAAAATGCTCTTATTTCATGAAATTGTTAAGATATTTGAATTCTGATTTCAGTATACTGTTTCAAAAGTGTTTTCAATTTATCTAATAGCGGGAATAATTTTCGTTTAAAACTTTGTATGTTATAAACAAAAAACATGCTCATTTTTTTTGGAGTTTTAAAATAAATGCTTGTACAGTGCAGCCACGTTTCCTAAAACTATCAGCGACAACGCGTCCAAAATGTTGGAGGGATGCTTTGCCAGCAGGTTATGATTTGGAAAACACCCAGTAATTCGCGCTCTGTTATCATTCATTTTCTATGAGCCGGATGACTGTCATTCCTATTTTAACAGTGGACTCGTTGAATTAGCGTTTGCGCAGAGGCTTCCATGGTTTCATGAAATGTGGTCGAAGAATATATTCCTTATTTAACATGCTATCGTCCCACAAAATCATCCATAAATCGTACTGGGTCTACATTCATATATCCTAAAGTTACAGATCGTTTCGTTCATTTAACGATACAGGATCACAAACATTATTGATTTTGCTCATTTGTTACTGGCCCCCTAGATGTTGTCTGAAACCAACCTTCACTGAAAAGCATGTGAAAACATTTCATCGAGAAATAATTTTTTAAATTGAAAAAAAAAAAAAAAAAAAAAAAAAAAAAAAACTGATTGTTTGCAAATCTTAATAAAGTTTTGAGCAGGAGTGTATATAAAGAGGAAAAGTTTGTTTGTATGTGTAGGAACTATTAAACTACTAAACCTATTGTAAAAAAAAAAAAAAAAAATCAAAAGCTGCATTATTCCTGAGTGCTAATGGCTATAATTAATTTTCACGAAACATTTTTTTTAGTTCGAAATTACACTATTTTAATTAAAATTCTCATAAAAGTAATAATAATTAAAACAAAGTAGAAACGCGCGCGCCGTAGCTATGATGCAAGGCATCGGACTACAAATCTAGAGATTGTGAGATCGAACTCCGTCAAAGGAAATTGTTTAAAAATAACTTTTGTTTAAAGGTAAATCGTTTATTTCTTATTCGATCATTAAGTTAATTATGATAATTTTGTTTATGATAATTTTTAAGTTATGCAATTTCTAAGCTTTTCGATTGATAGAATATTCTTTTCTAGAAATTTCATCAATTGTATATAAAACGATGTAAAATTCAACTGAGTTGAAAAATAATGTCTTGAGGTGAGATTAAAGTTTTCTGTGTTATTTTGCTTTAGTGTGTCTCCACAAAATTATCTAAGTCTAATCTACGTGTCAGTAATATATATCTAGCTGATACCAGTAGAAAACAAATTTTGACACGTTCTCTCGCTCTCTCTCTCTTTCTCTCCCTTTCTCTCGTTTGGGCCGCGTTAGCCCAGTTGGTAGAGCACAGGCCTCGTAATTGGAAGATTGCGGGTTCGGTACTGGAGCCGGCCAAAGACAGTCGTGTACACTAATGGTGGCTGGTGCACGTAAATTCTGTCGTGTTCGCAATGTCCTCCATGTTCCCATCAAAAATTATACCTCTGGGGGTCACCGAAGCGGGAGAGCCATCCCTTACGTGGAGGATCAAAATTGCGATGGCATGTCTGTGGAACATCTCTAGGGGTGAGTCCCAGACCGTCGCAAATTGCCCATTTGCGCAGCACTAGTGCGACGTAAAACCAACCAACTCTCTCTCTCTTTTTTTTTTTTTTTTTTTTTTTTTTTTTTGACATGAAAAGAAATATATTTAGGCGTAAACAATGAAATTGATATAAAGCTTTATGAAAAATTAAACTTACATGGGAAAATTGACGGTATTATAACTTTAAATGTATTTTTTCCGCTTATGATATAATTTATTAAAAAAAAAAAAATGGATATTTACTAAATATTGGCGTTTAAACATTATCATAATTTATATTTGTTAGTTAGTATTTAATTTTGAAAAAAATACTTAACAAATTTTACAGATAAACAAATTTTAAAATCTAATTTCTTTTACATTATCCTTAACACATTTTTTTAATTTAATTTAATTATTTTTTTTCATCATTTAATAGATTAAACATTAAACGTATGATTTATTTATATTTATTTATTTATGAAGTATCTGTAACTCTATCTGCGTGTGAATCTGTGTGTGTATCTCTCTGTCTGTGCTCTGGTTCATAGATTACTGATTCCAGAGCTACAAAACTTGGTAGATGAGTAGCTGGAGCCATGCAGGTGTGCACCTCCTCCAGACGTTTTCGAATTTTGATTTTTTTTTTTTTTTTTTTCACTTTATCTATTGAATTTTCTGTTTGATTTCCTAAAATTTATTCTTTCATTCCAATCGTCTCTTGCTGTTTCATTTCAAATTATTATTTATTTTTTTAATTCATTCATTAAAAGCATTTTTTTTTCTTTTTTAAAAATTTATTATAGTTATTAAAATTAAACGTTTAAACAGTAGAAAATATTGAATACGTTAAATTTTAAATAAAAGAATCTATTTTTATCACTTATGTTAATGCTTATTTTTTACAATATAACAACTTTTTTATTTTCATTTATTTAATTAAATTATTTTAAAGATACATCTTTTTTTATTTTTTTTTCTGGTTTATCGCATTTATCGAAAAACAGGCAATGTAGTACAAATTAAACATATTAAAATTAATTTATTTTTTTGTTTATTTATTTCCTTTTAAAGGATAATCTATTTTCTCTTTTATTTATTATATCGGATGAAAACGTATAGTAATATAACGTAAAGAGCGAGGACTATAAAATAAATGGTACAAAAACTAAAATATTTAATAGATGATGTTATACAGGCGTCTTTAAAACTGTAGTTCTTAAATAACATCAGCTCCATCATTGTCGTCTGTAAATACCCAAATTGAAGTAAGTGCCTGAGAAAGACATTTCTGCAGGTAGTGGGAACCTGGACCCGATGCAGTGCGGTCGTGAGAAGAGCTGACGTAGGCAGCAGATGCCCGAAGCGAGGTTTAGAGTGATTTCATTTCATTTTTTTTTTTTTTTTTTTTTTTTTTTTTTAGTTCATATCTATAAAGTGATATAAAAAATAGTCATTCAATTCTTTGAAAAATCGATTTAACTATAGTGACCAGCGAAGTGGGCGTAGACTGCTTGTATCCTATAAATTATCAAAGCATTTATGGTACAACTTTTTTATACCTAATTTTTTTTTTTCAGTCATTTATAATTAATTGTTGGTTTTAACTTATTAATTGCCTCGAAATTGTTATTATCAGGTGATAAAAATCTATTATAAATTTCTTATCCAAGAAATTCTAATTCAGATTTTTAATTGTAATTATTTAGATTCTCCCCGTTTAAATTTTCTAGCTTGAAAAAATTAAAAAGTTTTTTTTTTTTTTTTTTTTTTTAATAACTTAAAATTTCTTTAAAAGTTTCCGAAATGCACATTATGCTATCACAGTAATTAGCAGCAAATTTAACTGAATATAAAATAATTTACCCATAGTTCTTTGAACGATACATTTTCCAACCAAACGGTAACTCTGTTATTCATATTATCTACTCCTTACAAATATACTTATACACAGGACATTCTAATGATATCCTTTTCTATCACATTACATCCAAATGATATATTTTTCACCCTCAAGATGTCCTATAAATGTCCTGGAAAGAAGATGTGTTCGCAGAGCTGTCAGTTACAAAAGCAAGCTCTTCACCGTCTTTGCATAGGATTGGTTTAAACCTCTACCCTGAAATCATATCTAGTTTTAAAAAATAATTTTTGAACATATTTGCATGCTTATTTGAATATTCTCTATATTTATTACTAAATTTTACCGTTTTATTACGCATCTATTTTTATTATTATTATTTTTTTTATGTTACAAAACAAGAACACAGTGTTACATTAACATCAATATAATGCTCATATTGACATAATTCAAATTCCATAGCGCATAAAGAGGAAAAAACCTGTAATATGTTCAAAACACATTTATTTTAGCATTAAAATTAAAGTATGTTTAATTATTTCCAAGAATTGCAAGTAGATTGCAAGTAAGATAGGCTTAAAAAACAATTATTGGACACACACACAGATATATATATCTATATCTATCTATCTATCTATCTATATCTATATCTATATATATAAATTTATTATTATTATTGTTATTATTTTATCTAAATTTTCCAATCTAATAAACTCTTAAAACTTTATTTTTTAGTTAACCATCTTGTTAAGCCTAAAAGCAAATTGATTTTTGAGTTTATTGCTAAGTATTTCTTTATGCCTATTAGCTTTGAAACAAGTTGGTTTCACTAAATGTAAAATAGTTAAGTCTTAATTAAGTTCCTTTGATATTTAATATAAAATATAGATTGCAGAAGTGTTCAATCTTTAAGCAATTAGAAGGATTAACGCTTAAAAATATAAAAATTAAATATTTTTATGATGAATAATTCTCTATGCATTAAAACATTAATCATTTCAGTCATTAACAATTAATTACGATTTATTTAATTGGATTGATAATAATTTAAAATTAATTTAGTTATTTATTTAATTTTAAATTAATTTTAACTGTCAACCTAGTACACTACAACACAACTTTGTAACTGCTGGATTTTAAAGTACGACTTTCCATTACTCGTGTTTTGATTTCAATACCTTATTCTGGTGAAAATCTCAATGATATTCAGGATTTATTCTGTCTTTATTATTATTATTATTATTATTATTATTATGGTTCATTTCACGGTAATTTTTTGAGCTATCGTTCGGTATTTTGCTTAATATTGCTTACCAAAAACAGAAAACCTGCATTTATCTGCTCAATGCTTTTAGGGATCATGAAGTAATATAGCATTTTGAGCTTTTTATTTAATATTTAATATTCTTATTGTGCTATGGTTCGAAAATCTTTTGCTAATCTCAACTTTTATGTTTCATTTTATTATTGTAAGCTTGACGTTTTCCCCTTATAATACTACAATTTACTAAGTCTTTCTTTTCTTCAGCATTACATTTCAAGTTACGTCTGTTATATGTTTTCTACAGGTATTGTAATCTAAATGTTTTTAAATTAAAGTAAGTATTATTATAATTATTCTAAAAAATAATTTCACTGTTCAAATATAACAAATAATTAAATCAATACAAGTTAACTAGTAACGTAATTGGCATTTGTGAGTTTTTGTGGAGATTTATTCAAATACTTTTTTCCGTTCTCATTGTTTTCATTTTAATCATAAAAATTATATATGTATATATATGTGTGTGTGTGTGTGTGTGTGTGTAAATGATTTTCTATTGCAATTCGACATGATAAACAAAAGCATTTGATTTGCCTTTTACAGTATTATATTATCTGACATAACAAAAACTGTTTAATTTCTACAACAGGAATTTCATAGATGGGAAAATATGACATATACTAAAACTGTAGCATAAAAACAAATTTCAATATAACACTCCTTTAAATTTATTAAAAAGGAAAATAAAGTTATTTGAATATGATACATACACACACACACACACATATATATATAAATATATTAGAGTGTTCCTTAAAAAATAGGGAAATTTTGTTTTTGTTTTATTTTTTAAAATCGGATACACATACCCTCTATTATTGTTATTATTATTATTATTAATAATTAATTAATTAATTTATTTATTTATTTTGACGGGAAATTCATGATACCTAAATTTGGATTTTTCGTATATTTTTACGCGTTAACATTATTCCAGAGAGCTGATAATTTACCAAAAAGGATTTAGGGTCAAATAGAAAAAAAAAAAAAAAAAAAAAAAAAAAAAAAATAGGGGTATGCGTATCGGATTTCAGCAAAGCAAAACGAAAAAAAAAGCAAAATTTCTCCTTCATTTAAGGTACAACTTAATATATATATATATATATATATATATATATATATATATATATTGAGAGAGAGAGAGGGAGAGAAATTAACAATAAAACCTTATTGTTTTTAAAACTGTAATATTTAGAAAATGATAACATTTAAATGGAATATAACATAGCCATTGATTGAAGTTTGATTTGTCTTAAGAAGAATATGGTAGCATTTATACACTACAACAATTTAGAAATCTCAATTCATTATTTATTTTATTTCTTTACTTGTGATTCATGTTTAATTCTTTAACATGCATTTTTAAAAGTTAAAAATAAATAATTATAATGTTTTATCTGTTTCTACAATATCCTTTACAAAGCTTTTGTTTTGATCGAATTTCTATAAAGATAAATAAATCTCTATAGTCACATTTACGACCAAATATGATGCGTATCGTCATTTTCTAATAATGGAAATTCATAAAACTTTTCACGCGTCAGAACTTGTTACATTAAACTTTCGTAACTTAATGTGATTATATCTATGCTTCAGAATTTTATGCGTGTACTTATCATTCATACGTCTTCGCTGAAAGCAAAATTTAATTTCAACTGAATTTCTCTAAAGGATACTCTATTTTAAAGTAAATATAAATTTGACATTGCAAGAAATTTTTATTCTGAAGAAATGCTTTTTGATGTTGTGTTCAGCTTTAAAAGTTTCATTTTACATTTTAATTTATTTAAATGTAAAATGTTAGTTAAAAATAGGTACGTTAAAACTATTTTTTCTAATAAAATAGGTTAAAAATCTAAAATTTTTATGTAAAATATATTTTATATATATTTGAGTGTGTAAATTTGAGAGTGTAAATTTCAAAAGAATAAAACAGTTATCAACACTAAGTGATTGCTGATAAACCAAAAATGTTTAGGCATATCTAATGGGAAAAAGAACGACTGAATCACAGGCATACTTCGTACATAATTTTTCTTCTTCTTTTTTTTTTTCTAAGCATGCGGTTTTGATATATAAATTTTACAAAAAATAGTTTTTCGATAATAGGGGATTTACCTAGAGAGGCGGTTCCTCTAAACTGTCTAAAAATCAAGGCCTTTGGCGACTTATGTGTATGGAATATCTTATGTAAATAATTTTTTTAAATCTGCACAAGTATGGTTACACTGCTGAATAAGTAAAGTCCAAATCTCAAAATATTTCACACAGGTTGGTTGAGTGGTTGTATGGTTTCAGGCCGATTGACTGTTCTAGTTCCTGAGGTTTAAATGCGGAATGCCCTACATGGATGTCTTTCTAAGTGAGCCTGGCCCTCATTTACGTAAGTTTTGGTGAAAACCATGAAAAACTCTGAACGGCTAGGAAGATGAGCGCGACCTGCAATCGAACCCGGCACTTCCTACCTACCAGTTTTTAGCGCAGTACTACTTGACCACTGGAGTGGCCTTCACACCCTTTGGAGGAATAATAAAATCGCAGTTGGGATGCATTATACCAGAAAGCGGATTTTTATTTTATTTTTAATTTTCTTATAAAATGAATTTTAATTCATTTTCGTTTGATTTTGTATATTGCAATTAGTTGATTTAATGTTGAAGGGAAATTACTTTTGAGCATGTTTCTGTCAGCGAACATACATAAATTTTGTAAGACAACGGAAGAAATAAGTAAAAAGAAAATGTAAAGTTTGTATCAATCACATAACAAAATAATAAAATGTTATATCTCAAAAGTTTTCATGCAATTCCCTTCATGAATTAATTTTTATCAATCAATCATGTCAAAGAAATAGAAATAGTTTTGTAACATATAATGTTGAGAACTATATTTTGACGTTTAGGGGGAAAAAAAAAAAAACATTTAACAATTCTCATAATTAATCATAGAAAAGAAAAAAAGAAAAAAAATATTTGTGTTAGTTTACGTCTTTAAAAGTTAATGATAATGATTTTCAAACACACTTTTAACTATATTTAAGATAATAATAATAATAAATAATTAATAAATGAATTACAACTTTGTCAATTAATCATAAAATGATAATTAACTTGTACTTAACAATCATTAATTTGTTTACAAATATTTAAAAATATTACACTTATATAAGGCAAAGCTAAGAGAGATAACGTGGTAGAAGAGATTGCAGAAATAGGGGATCGGGGGAAAGTGTAGAGTGGGCGAGATGCGATTTCAGGGGGTTGTGCAACATCAATAGTGGAATGCCGACTTAAATGTGTATGATGTTTGCTTCAAGAGTCTAAGACAAATCGTGTTTATTTTGTCTCGTTTTAAAAATGATAATCTTGAATTTTCATAACCATTTTTACAAATTTCTATAGAATGGTAGTAATACAAGATTTTTACATTTAATACAGATACAAATATAGATAGTAATACAGATTATTACAAAAAAAAAAAAAAAAAAAAATACTTTTCATAAGCTACTAACCTAGACTAACGGTACGTGCACCTAAATTTTTTTCTCAAAGCAAATACTTATTAAATAAAAAACTGCGCAATAACGCCTACAAAAATCTGAAAGTTTGCGCTTTTGCTATTTAGGAGAGATTATGAAAAATAATTATATAATAGTATATAAAATTATAGTATATAAAATTATATACTAATATAGAGTTTGCAGCTTATGGGTAATGAAGACAATGAGGATGAGATTGTTGAATATCTGGAAATGTACCAGGAAAAAACTTTGACAAATGATTGGACTGGACTAATTCAATCCATTCGAGACGACACATCTTTTTGGAGACTGCCCTCAGAATCTGAAACTGAATATTATTCAGGAATGCCACGATCGCGAAAGCCACACCTCTGGTGGGATTTACCTTTAGAATGCTAATGTTAGTCTATGAGAAATTTATCGCAAAGTATTTAAATATTATTGTATATCTGTTTACTTTTGAAAGATTTTCAAGTATGAAGCTCGAGTTTCCTCCAGCTGTTGGCTGGTTAAATAGAAGCGATAAAACTAAATGAAAGTAAAAAATATCAACCTACTCAAACTTAATTTTAAGGACTCTAATCGTCTAAATTTTAATAAAATAAAATAAATGTAAAGGATTTAAAATTGAAGCGAGAAGATTTCAAACCAAGGGACATTTAGGTTTTGCGTTTTGAAAATTTTGTGCAAAAAATTTTGAAAAAAAAAAAAAAAAAAAAAAAAAAACTTAAGTGTTGGAAAACAGGCAGAAATTTCTTATCCCAATAAATATCCCCCCCCCCCCCTAAAAAAAATATAAAATAAAATAAAATAAATACAATAAAATAAAATAAAATAAAATAAAAAAATAAAATAAAAAATAATAAAAGGCGAAGACTACGACACCTGATCGGTGCACACACGGTGGGCTACGTATTTCTGGCTTAGAAATGCATTGCACACCCGATGTGTAATCTGTCTCGAATTGGTTATGTTTTGGAAAGTGGTTGCACGATAGCTTCACAATTTACAACAATAATTGCAATAATTTTAGACAGCGTGGGATTTGGTCAACAAACAAGAAACCATTCAAGCTGAAAATAAAATTATCCAATTTTAAGTAAACTGTGCTACCTAGTCAAGTAATATTATTTTGCATTGTTTACCGGGTTTTGTTCTTTTATCTGTGTCTTTAATATTTTTTTATTTAAATAACTTTTTGTAAATAATTTAAATTTCTTATACTTTTCTGATTTTTTAATTATTCAATTGAATTATCAACTGCCAATACAAAAATATTTGTTCACAAATACCTTACAACATTGTCATTTATTATTATTAACAATGTAGATGTAAGTATGATTAAGCGCATTATTTCCTACCCATGTGCGCAATCACTCCTGCCCTATAAGGACAGATTGCGCAGCTTTCTTGGTTTTATTACAGCTGTTGTTTTAAACTATTGCGGACAACAAAATAGCAATTAAAATGCATGGAAGAAGGATCAATTCAAATTTATGCACCAATAGTTTAACAAAAAATTAGTATTTGAATTTTTTTATACTCTTCCGTTGAAATGTGCGGAAACTCTCCTAGATTTACGTTATATTTATTATGATATAAGGTAAAGCTAGTCGAGTTTGCGCACAATTCAACAAATTATTATAAAAAATCCAAATATTTATTTTTTGCTAAACTATTGGTGCATAATTTTGAAAGGATCATTCTTCTATGCATTTTCATTGCTATTTTGTTATTAATTTATAACAATATTTTATATATTATTTTTTTATGTTTTTTAATATATGTAATACATTATTTTTTATTGAGATTATTCAGGAAATTTTGTAGGTATTGAAGAGGAATTGTAAATATTGAAGAGAAGCTGAATTGGGGATAACTTTCCTTGCAGTGTTGAGGCTGTACTGATGCATGAGAGCTGCTTGTAAATATTAGATAAGATAAATTTTACTTCTTTTTTAATTAGAAAGAGTCAAAATTCGTGTATTTTTTTCGATAACCAACTACAGATGTTCTCTCAGCAAAATCGTTTTATTGTTTCCTAATTTTATCTGAAAAGTTGTAAAATATTTCTACAGAAGTGTTTTCCTGCAGTTAGATCAAATGATCGCAATTTAATTGATCAAATCAGAGATTCAGCTGAGAATGATGTACAAGTCTTAGATCACACTTTATTTACCCCCCCCCTCCTTCAAAAAAAAAAAAAAAAAAAAAAAAAAAAAAAAAGAGAGAGAGAGAGAAGATATTCAGGAATCGTTGATAAATTTGCTCTTCCATTGCTCTCAATGTCTTGTCGACCCCATTCAAAAACATATGGTTACCGATATAAAGATAAAATATAGCAATACCTTTTTTTAGATAGACATGAATAAATTAACCCTTTGCCGGCCCTAACGCTCTAAAGCTTTCTGACAGTGTGCCAAATTTAGAGACTTTTTTTAATTGAACTATCAACAATAATTTTGAGGAGTAGTATTTGAAATACAAAATGAACGAATAGTCTTCGAAGTAATTACACAGTTAAATTTTAGTGGTAAATATTGAATAAAGAAGTTTCTAACTTTAACAACATTTACCAGAGGAATAAAATTAAATAGGACCGGCAAAACGATAACTGGTCCTCCTTTTTTAACTGGATATAAATCATTTTTTTTTTCATTAGATGGCAGATCGAAACATATTTTTTAAGATAAACATGATATTTAAAAACTGAAAAACATAGAAATTTAATTATGTTATTAGAATTAATTTCACTCCTCTCAAAAGTTTAAAATTTATAAATTGATTTTCTGAAAAGTGTTCAAAGGAAATATACCTTCTAAATATCTTCTTACTCCACAGTAATTTTGTAGTTTAAGCTATATTAAAATAATAATAATAATAATAAAAAGTTTGCTAAACGATTTGCCAGTGTCAATGAAATTTAAACTTTTTAAGTTAAAAAAATGTTCTCAAAGCAAATATTTATTTCAAAACTAATCATTTTCCAATAGTTAAATTTCGTCTCTGAAATAGATTGTTAAAAATTTCAGTTCAAGCTTGAACAAAAATTTGGTAATACAATCGCTGCAACTATGTGATGTTGAAACTTTGTACCATGATTTTGTACTTCTTGTTGAAAGAAAGCACCAAATCATGGTAAAATATCCACCATCTTAATTTACAGCAACTATAGTACCAAACTTTGGTAGAATCAAGTACAGGGCTGTAGCTGCGGTGTGCCATGATATGGCTTAACCTAGGAAAATTTATAACAGTGTAGTTCTACAGAAATTACGCTGGTAATACGAAATGCGAGATTTTTTTACTAATCTCACTTTCGCTATTTTTTTTTATAAATGTGTCATCCAAGTGCGTTCATGCACATATCTAAGAATTTTAAGTTTTTGGTTATTGAATTACTTTGAAAATCATCAAATTTATAAATTTTTAGCAATATTTTTTTACATGTAAAGTATTAATGTCAATATAATATTTCTTGAGGCATAAAAAAATATAACATAAATTTTATTTTTCATAGGTAATGAGTGTGTTAAATTTGTCAGAAATTAGTCTTTTTAGTTTAAAACAAGATATAATTCGTTTGCACCCACAATAGCTTTTTCATGTAAAATTTTAGTACGAATTTTATTAAGAAACTTTTATTAAGTCTATAAAAGTGATTAATAAAACATGCAAACAAATTTATTAGTTTTACATTTATTTCAATGTTAAAAAAAATAATTTATAATTTTAAATAATTAAAAGCTTAAAAATATTTATATATGCTACTTTATTTTCGTGAATCTCTGTATAATAATTAAAATTTGTTCATACTATTTTTAGTATACGTAAATATAAACTAGTGTGTTATTCAATTTTTATTAAAATCACACAATCAACTGTGGAAGAAAATCATATTTATTGAAATAATATTAACACATGGCAATGCACACTATTTCAAGAAATAGTGTGTTATTGCCATCTTTAAAGTTTGTTCTGTATTTTCCTACACAAATTCACGCAATACAGCTTATTTATTATAATTTTTTCCATTATGGAAAGAGACTCATTTCATCTCAGAGATGTATGACAAGAAATGTTCAACGGAAGTTAATTTTTACCTTACAGATGGCACCCTATCTGTTCTCGCGAATATTTACAGTATAGCAGCGCCACCTATCGGCCTATATGCATCCAAATTGAATCAGCATAATGTCTCATAATGTCCTTTTCAGATATCAAGTTTTGGATCCATTATACGTAATGGAACCTGAGATAAAGCCTTCCCATAGAGGCGGGAATTGCTGTATAGCAGCGCCAGCGCTTAGCACCAAAAGTTCATTGTCAATGTATATCATATAAATTATATCATATAAATTCATATGTAAATCTGAACAGTAGTTACTGAAATACAGATGAAACAAGTTTTTTATCACACACACACACACAGTCATACAAACAGACAGTCATTTACTAAAAATGGTGAAATCGTGTTTTGAACATAGAAAACTGAATGTCAAGATTTTTTACAAATCCAGTATTTTCTTCTATAAAATATAGAGGAAAATAATAAACATATATGTTTATTAATTTTAAAAATAATTTAAGTACGTTATTAATGCATACAAAATTATAAAGAATAGTTATTGGTATTTAGTTTTTGCAAATTCAACATGCAATGCTTATTTATAAAGGAAATTCCACATTCAAAATTCCTTTAAAAATTTAAAATACAAATTTACAATAATGGATTTTTTGTAAAAAAAAAAAAAAAAAAAAAAAAAAAAAAGTGTATTTGACAGCGTAATGGAAGATAAATCAACTCAACTTCCTATTTATGATAAATAGAAGTCCTAGAATTTTATACAGAACTTTCATTTATATTTAACACGTAATATATAACTTTTTACATTCTTATTAGCTTTAAGATAAATGCATATACTCTATCTTGCACTAAACACTTTGTCATGTCATAATGTTTAAAAAGAAAATAATGATGCATTTAATAAAGTAATGAAAGTAAGTTTAAGTAAAGCCATTATTTATCCTAATCTAAAATGATGACGATGTCATTTTTTTCAAAATTAACCGTTAAAAGATTTCAAACGTCTTTGTAAATATGAAAAGTAAATGTGATGAATAATGTATGATGACGTATCTGTAAAAAGTTTTGACGTTATTTATCTTTCTAATGTGGTTTAGAGGATCGTTATTTTCAAGATTAAGCAGTAAATTTTTAAAGACAATAGCATGAAAGTTCTATGTATTAAAAATAGTTTGTTATAATGAAAAAAACTATAAAATAACTTTAAAATTTTTAAACTTAAATATACGTCTGAAAAATAAGCTGAATCTTCTCATTTTTGAAAAGTTTTATTTCTTATAATAGTTTTGAGTAGAAACTTCTAATTTTTAAGTTCATTTTTTCTGATTTAACGACTCATTTCAAAATTTACATAATTTTACATACAATTGGTGAATTTTCTAGAACATAATATTCTAGAATCCGAAAAGTCTTGAAATTGCATAACATTAACTGCATAATTAACCTAAACACCTAAACATAATTTTCTCATTTAACTACTCATTTCAAAATTTACACCCCGCGACAAAAAGATAGGTACAAAAGGTTTTTTTCTTTGATTGTTCATAAAATAACATTATCTAAATTGTGCTTAACATTTATTATTATCACAAAATAACACTATTCCGGGGCTAATTTAGAAAAGTTTTAAGACTAAAAATTTTCTAATTTAGAATACCCACCGCGACAAAAAGATAGGAACAAAGGATTTTTTTTTAATTTTTGAATACGATTATTTTGAATATGAATATTTTGAATATGATTCAAATATTTAATATGTTTTTGACATGATAATATTTTATTCTGATAATAAATGATCAACACAATTTAGATAATGTTATTTTATGAAAAATTAAAAAAAAAAAAAAAAAAAAAAAACCTTTGTTCCTATCTTTTTGTCGCGGAGTGTAGTCTTAAATTAGAAATATTTTAGTCTTAAAACTTTTCTAAATTAGTCTTAAAACAAAAATTAGTCCCGGAGTAGTGTTATTTTATGATAATAATAAATGTTAAGCACAATTTAGATAATGTTATTTTATGAACAATCAAAGAAACAACCCTTTGCACCTATCTTTTTGTCGGAGTGTGTTGCATCATTTTACATACAATTGGTGAATTTTCTAGAACAGAATATTCTAGAATTCGAAAAGTCTTGAAATTGAATAACATTAACTGAATAATTAATCTAAACATAGTTAACATAATGACATAATGAATAATAAAAAATTCAGATTTAAGTAAAAACCAGCTTTAAACATTTTCCCTTGACGGAACCCGTAATCTCTGGTTTCCTCACCCGATGCTTTATTAACGCAACAATTTTCGAATAACGATTTCATTAACAAAACAACTTTCATTACAATAATACAAGAGTACATATGAAATGAATAGTTAAATGGAGTACTTTTAGTGGAGTAATGGAGTAATTTAAGTGGAGATACTTTCAGTAATAAGCACCGTTAACGTACAGAAACATAGCACCAGAATAGTAGTTGCCGCTAAAATGCCTATTTATCACCATTATTATGGTGAAACATGGAGCCAATGTTTGTAACAGTTTAATTGTAATTTTGTTATGTCTATTGAAAAATAGAGATGTCATTATTTATTAAACGAACGTATATATATATATATATATATAATTTGAATAATTTATTACCATTGTAACACTCAGCAGACAAAAGATATATACACATATATATATATTACAAACGCGCGAACTTTTCAAATGTTCAAATTTGCAGACGTTAATGAAAGTAATGTTAAACTCCAGATTTTTTCCTTAATTAACATTCAGAAACACGCTTATTTTAATTCTTCCTGCTGGTTGTAATTTTGTTTATATATATATATATATATATTTAATTATATCGGAGAAAATGTTTGATGCACATTTGCCTTCTGCTATATGTCAATAAAAAATGAAGGAATATCTTTGTGCTGATACTAAAAATTAGGCATTTGGTTAGCGATGGATAATAAAAATATTATAAAGAGTATGAATTATAGAAAAAGGAAAATTACATATTTATATTAATAACGCGTTGTCGTAATCAAATAAAAAATTGACACACATTTAACAGTGTATTGTGACATATTCTGCAACATTGATACGATTTTTTAAAAGCGAAATATATAAGGAATTTTAATTAAAAAAAACGATTATTTTAAAAATTCAAACAAAATAAATAAGTACTGTAAGGTTTTTCTTTCTTTCTTTTTTTCCCCCTTAAGTATTACATTCTTTGTCATTATATTATCATTTTATTAATGAAATTAAATGAAATTTTTTTATGAAATTTTATTAATGAATTTTTTTTTTTTTAAAGATGGAAATCTTATTAGATTACGTGCAGAAATCTCATAGTTAATTGAAAACATTTATTTTGTAGGATTTTATGACTTACTACCAAACCCGTGCGAAATGTTTGCGCTTTATTTCTTTTCTTATTCACCTTTAAAATTTTAAATTCATAAACGCTATACCAATTTCACCACCTAATTAAAATTCTAATTTACCAGAAAACAAATTATTATCAAAATCAAACTAATATTGCACAACAGTGAAGCCAAAATCATTCAAAGAAAGGTTTCCAAATAATATCCGAGGTTCACGACCCAATTTTCATACTTCCACAGTCAGTACTGTTTTAATATAGGACTCCCACGATTCTTTTTAAATTTTGTCGTCATGTTTTTATTGATTTTATATATATATATATATATATATATATATATATATATATATATATATATATTGTTAAAAAATAAATAAATAAATAAAATAAACTTAACTAATTCCTTTTTTTTTTTTTTTTTTTTTTTATGATTTTTTTTACGCAATTTATGACACAAAAGTTCATATTCTGTATATATCTTTAAAATATTGTTAGGTTTAAAATGACGCTTGCAAAGATTCTGAAGAAACAACTGTTAAAAATATGTTTTTTTCGTAAAATAATCTCATCAGACAAATATCGTCATTTTTTCTTATTAGTCCATTGAGCTAAGACCACGTGCTTAAATATTGTATGTATAAATATTATTTTTTTATCCTCGCATATCGTATCGTTTTGACAAAAATAATTGAAACTGGTCCACGTTAGAGAAATATTATATAGATAGCATAAAGTAAGAAAATTAAGAAAAGAAGAATGCGTGATCTGTAATTTATTTATACATCTCAAGAAAATTCTGTGTTGCCTAAATACATATTTTTAAAATAACTCTTTAAGGCTAATTATAATGCAAAAACATATTAAAGTCCCTTTTGATCCAATATGATATAACATTGAAATAAATCGTAATGTAAAGAAACAGTTTTAATTTGAAAGAAATTTATGAAAAATTAAGAAATTGCATAAATGGAATGCCATTACAATATCTAGCTGACAGTCAAACTGGAGTAACAGTAAATTTCAGCGAGAAAGTATTTTATTTACAGAATAAATGTTTTTAATTATTGTACTGTAGAAGTTTATTTATTTATTTTATTTATTTATTTATTTATTTTTTCATCTGTTACTGACCTCGTAATTTAGACCAAAATTTAATTTTCTAATTGCTTATATATTTAAATGATTTTATTAATATTTAAAAACGATTTCGACAAGAATAAAAAGAATGAGACTGATAGAAAAAAAAAGTCATTTAAAAATAAGTTAAAGCTATAATTTTTAATACACACACTCATATATATATATATATAAGAAATCTGATGTTTTAAGCTTTACTTAAAAATTTAAATTCCAATACATTATTATTATTATTATTATTATTATTATTATTATTTGTAGAATAAGTATAATATGTGATGATTGTATATATATATATATATTGTTTATCTGATCTATATTCATTAAAATCTAAACATACCTTAACAGTTTTATCGTAAACGATTGTAGTGTAAGATTCAAGCTGACTTTAACCCTTTGCGGCGCAAGACAATTTGAAACATTTAAATTATACTACCACCAGTATTCGTGAACTAAATTAAACTAAAAGAAATTTTAAATTTTAAGGTTTAAAAAGCCGGCTTTTTCTGATATGTTATAAACGTGAATTTTTGCTAAAATATTTCCGGGATGAATTTTTGCAGCTGGATCTTAAATTTTGCGTCCTCGTGGCAAGGACACCGCGCGTTAAGGGGTTAACTAATTTGAGTCTACAGGACGTAATTAATAAAAATATTTCCGTGTTCTTTTAAAGAACTATAAATCTTTTACTCAGGAATATATAGACACTTCGTACTTCGGTATCCTATAACATACCTTTTGCATTTTAGCTGAATTTCAAAATGGTTTTAGACGTTATCATGGTTTCTCCCTTACACACATATATTTTTAAAAAAAATCAGGCTTTGAAACGTATAGTTGCAAGATAATGGAACATTCTTTTATGGTTACAATAATTCCCTTACATATTGTATGTTCAGAAATTAATCAAACTGTTAAAGCCTACTAAATGCGTTATTATTGCAATAGAACAAAACAAATATTTAAATAAATTCGTTTTTAAGTCTCATTAAAAAAAAAAAAAAAAAAAAAAAAAAAAATTGATAAAATAATTTAAATAAAATTTATGTATAGTAATTTCTGTCACATTTTCATTTTCATTTGCATTGAATAACTTAAATTCAAAATGTTATATGTTACATCATTATAAAGTCATTAGAATGCACTTACCAATTCTAAATCATCTTAACATTTTAGTTGGTTAAGTTAATTAGTTTCCTCGTTGACTTACCATTTTCATCGTCATTTCCAAAAATCGATATATTGTATTTTATCAAATACTTAAACTGCTCACAATTGCTTCCGTTGTAAAACTATTAGAACACGACAGCAAATGTTGCTAAAAATAAAAATTAATTTAGTCATCCGAGTGTAATTATAAATGACGCGGTTTTCATGCCGGTTATTATATCTTTATATGATTATAAAATTTAAATGAAAAATGGGAATGACAAGCGCTGACATTTCAGGCGTAGTCAAATATTCATTTATTGAAGAACACTTAATAATACCGATATGTTTCAACACTTTTCCGGTATGTTTCTGCAGGGAAAATTATTTTTGCATCAGTAATGTGTTTGGAGTAAAGTGTAGATATTTGTTCTGTACTGTATTGTCTATTTCCTTTTATATATATACATATACAAACACAAAATGTTGTTATCTCTATAACAACCGAATGAATATATTAATATATGTATACAATACAAATGAACAAACAAACAAACAAAATAATAAAAATATTTTGACTTAACTACTTTCCTTTATTAGGTTACCCAATTAGTTTTTCTTTTAATTCTCATTCCACCTTTATAGAATTATGATAACACACACACACACGCAATCACATATAAATATATATTTTTTTTGTTGAAATTTAAGCATTATTTTATAAGTATGTTTTTTTTAAACTGAAAATAACAAAGCATTTCCCGCAGTTTGTGTGTGTGTACATAATTCTTTAATATATTAATAAATTGGCAAATATACATATATATATATATATGTATATATATTATTGCATCGCCCTTTAGTTTATGGGAATCGTAACGTGTCATTTGAGTCTTTTTTTTTTTAACATTTTGGGGGACTGTAAACTGTAAAGGCTTGAAAACACGCAAGTACAGTTAATTTGTGTGATATTTTATTTTGTAACTCCGTTCACTATCGAAATTAACAAAAAGTTGACATTTGACCTTAAAATTTAGTCTATTGTAACTCTTTTAGTAGCAACATAACTACGCATGGGACACCTTAAGCGTATGTACTTTAACACTATTATTTAAAATTATCACTCATAAATTTAATTCAAAGAGATTTATGTCAAAATATAAATGTCTAATAATCCAATTTTTAACCAGGAGAGCGACTTGTGATGGTCAATACAAAGTCGGTAGTAGAGAAAAAAATAAAATTTATTTTAAGCATCTCTTATGTGTGCCAGAAGCTAAATTAAGCAATACGTTTCCGTTTGAAAATCATTAAAGGATAATTTATATTTCTATAATGACAGGATGTGCAATAAATCCTAGTCTGAGTGTCTCCCTTATTCAACGGCTTTCTGGCGATAAAATTTGGCATAGATGATTGGAGTTAATTCTTTAACGGACTTGCTAAATTCAAAATATTTATACTAATTTATTCTATAAACATTGGAATACATTTGCCTGTAAAATTTAACACTTCTTCGAAAATCTTGGCGTAATTCAGCAGTCTAATCGGGATTGCGACTCAGTCAACTTTAGATTTCGCTCCTTAATTACTGGTGTAAAAACACGTAATCGCGGAGCCTTCTCACTCTCTCATCTAACCCTCTGTATGTCGGCTATACTTTATAATAGACATTTTAAAATACTTTTTATTAAAAACTTTCTTGAATTTCCATGCTGCCTAAATAAAGATGTTTGCTACTAAATTATTGGATCTTATTTTTTACGGCCTGCAGTTACTGTTCCTGGAGTTATTTAGCGTCACTTATCTTACAGCTCATGTTTACCAGAATCTACCCCATAAAACTTGAGTCGCCAACATCGTCGACACAGACAGTCTAAGGAATTAACACCGAAAAAGATGTTATATCTGGACTAGTCTTTTCAAAATATAAACCGATGAACGGTTATTCGTATTTCAAATAAAACAGCTATAGCGAAAAAGTTCCTTTTTGTTAAAAATGACTATTACAACAAAATTTGAAAAAGGTAATTTAAATTTACTGCCACTCTCTCTCTTTTTATCTCGTAACCACTCTGAAGAGTTCTGGCACCAAGGTTTTATGGGGTAGATTCTGGTAAACTTGAGCTGTAAGATAAGTGACGCTAAATAGCTCCAGGAACAGTAACTGCAGGCCGTGAAAAATAAGAACCAATAATTTAGTAGCAAATATCTTTATTTAGGCAGCATGGAAATTCAAGAAAGTTTTTAATAAAAAGTATTTTAAAATGTCTATTATAAAGTCTAGCCGACATACAGAGGGTTAGATGAGAGAGAGAGAGGGCTTCGAGATTACTTGTTTTTACACCAGTAGTTAAGGAGCGAAATCTAAAGTTGACTGAGTCGCAATCCCGATCAGACTGCTGAATTACGCCAAGATTTTCGAGAAAGTGTCAAATTTTACAGCCAAAGGTATTCCATTGTTTATAGAATAAATTAGTATAAATATTTTGAATTTAGCAAGTCCGATAAAGAATTAACGCCAATCATCTTTGCCAAATTTTATCGCCAGAAAGCCGTTGAATAAGGGAGACAATCAGACTAGGATTTATTGCACATCCTGTCATTATAGAAATATAAATTATCCTTTATTGATTTTCAAACGGAAACGTATTGCTTAATTTAGCTTCTAAAAAAATAAACTTACGCAATTTAAAAGAATGAAAATGTAATTATGTATACAACGGTTTATAAATGAAAATAATATTTTTTATGTTTTATTTATTAAATGATTTAGGAGAGATTATAATTCTGAGAGTGTCACTTAAAAAGATGACTATTAGAAATAAATTATTTATTTTAAAGAATATGTTTTTGTTCTCAGACGATTTATTTAATCGCTCAACGGATAAAATACTATAAGAATTAAGATATCTATTATAGACAAAAGCGAATAAATATAAAAGTAATTTAGAATTTCGTTTTCTATTTTTATTAGCCATTTAATTTATTGAAATTATAGTAATTAACTATTGCCTTTATTTAAAGCTATAATTTAAACTCAGATATGTGAAGTAACGACTTCACAGTGCCTATAAGTAACAAAAATATCAAAAGAATGAAATAAAGTCGAGCATTGAAACTACATAAATCTATATGGATTGACTTTATATTTAAATTAATTTTCCAAAAAAACATCAATCATTATATTTTTAAATATTTTAAAATGAAAATTAGCAAAACAAAATGCATTGAAATCAATTAGCACCCAGCTACGGATCCCCTTGCTTGCATTTAGCAGCTATTTTAATTTAAATGCTAACTAGACGATAGATGGCGCTGCCATTAATCAAGAATTACATTTATTGGACAAACATATCTCCACACATTATTATTTTCACTCTATGACAACAGGTGGCCGTACCAGACAAACTTCTCAGCATAAAAATAAAAATAATATTAATAATATTAATCATAATAATTAAATAAATAAACTAATAAAAAATTCGAAAATCGGTCTTTGAATTGTATCAGGAGGGACTCAGAGGCTCCCATGCACAACTAACTGTGTAGCTCTGTGGTTAGCCGTTCGCCTGAAATGCCACCAACACACCTCTAAATTTAATTCTGCTTTTTGTCACATACCCATTTTTCTTACGTTTTACGATACTGCGAAGAAAGTGAAAATTTTTCTTTTATCAATTGGCATTTTTACCATTAATTATCAGCAAAATATAATATATTGTTCGTCAGAGGATTGAACCCACGACTTTGGCGTTATAAGCATGAAGCTTTAATCAACTGAGCTAATGGGGCAAAAATAATCTTTTCATTTTTATATTTCTGTCTCTAGAGCCGATGATTTCAGAAATTTATTGTTTCAAACTAATTTTTAAAATCTAATCAAAATTTCAAAAATCAAGCTACGAGTTGCGTCAGAGAGGTCAGACAAAACAAGAGTATATATATATATATATGTTAGAAAACTATTGAAATGGCTTTATATATATATATTTATATATATATATATATATATATATAAGTTTTAAAGATTACAAAAAATAAAAAGGTTAGAAAAACCAAAAGGAGAATTGCAAACCAATGCGAAAATTTGCAGCAAAAGGAAATGCAAAACTTAAATGTAGGAATATATAAACAAATGAAATTAAACCCCAAAAAACACTGAGGTCTTTATCAGGGAGGCCCATCAGTGTAGGGGTGAAAAACAAGTTCCTGAAAGGACAGTAGCAATTAGCTAATAACTATCCTTAGCCCCCAACTTTTCACCAAACAAAAAAACACCACTAACTGAAGCGAAATCAAACATGTATATAATTTATAAAATACTAAAAAGGTTATTATAAAATTACAAAATTACAAAAGTTATAAAATTACATCAATTCATTTAAAAAATATACAATAATATAAGGAATTAATGAAGGTAAACAAGGAATTTTTGTGTATATTTAGTATATTTCTGTGCATTATTTCAATGTGAATTAATTGTATTGATTTCAATGTGTGTCAAAGGTTGTGCATTATTCATTAACTAGCCATATTTACTTGCATAATTCTATATCTTGGAACTTTAAAACATTCATTTCAAATAAGTTAATTCTGAGATTCTGAGATATTATTTATCTAAAAAGATGCTGGCATATCAAAGTTTATAACCGATAAAGTTGTTTATCGTTATTCTGAAATAATGTAAAACTATAATATTTGAAAACAGGTCGTATTCAGTATTAATTCCATCAAACTTTTTAACCATAAAAGTCATCAAAGTTCTTTCAGATAATATTCTTCAATGTGCATGCATTACTGCGATGTTTTAAATTTCTCGGAATTAAATTTTATGGAATACCACGAAGATATCTTATATATTTATATTAAAGGAGAAAGGAGAAATATTATATTTAAAAGGTATATATTTTTAAAAGTAACATTTTCAATTAAAACAATACTTAAATCAATTAAAATTACATAGAATTTAAACAAGAAATATAGTACAAAATAATTTTGATATAAATTTAAAATAATTTTGATAATAATATTTAATAATAAATAAACGATTACTGATATGGTACATGTTTGACACCCTTATACATGCATAAACGTCATTATACATGTAGAACACTAGTGCAGTCAATCTACCTTAATCTACCTTAATATAATCGATTCTTTATAAGATATTTAGGTGATGAATTATTTTTTCTTGCCATAATTAAAAATTTGAAATGTATCATATAAATGTCTGTAATGTTAAAAAAATATAAATGCTAAAATAGAATTTATTGTTATTTATAAAGTTTAAATTTGAATATAATATATATATATATATATATATATATATATATATATATTAAATGCCAAGACATGTCCGAAATTATCAATAAAAAGGATAAACATACTTGACAAAATGAAACGAAATCAATTATACAGACATGACAATATTTCATTATTCACACACACACACACACAAATAAAATAAAATAAAATAAAATAAAGCAAAAATAAAATAAACAACATAAGGAATATCCAGTAAGAAAATTATTTTTCTTAAAGTAGAAAAAATAAAGATAACTGCACTGTTAAAAATGGTTTCTTAATAATAAGCTAAATTGTCTCAAAATAGCTCCGAAACAATATATATTTAAATTTGAAAACCCATGTACTCATTTTTGAGTATATTGACATGCTCAAAAATAGGGTTAACCAATAATAATCCCAATATTTCCATGTTTGACATGTTATTATACTCAAAAATGAGTACATGGGTTTCAGAATTAAGTATATATTGTTTCGGAGCTATTTTGAGACAATTTAGCTCATTTTTAAGAAACCATTTTTAACAGTGTGCAGACGACAAATTACAATCCTAATTTAGTTTTTTCACTATAAATATCTCAGACAACGCTTTTTATTATCTATTTGTAGGCGACAAATTTCTTTGTTACCAATAGCAAATTTGACACAGACCTTTTTTTTTTTTTTTTTAAACAGTATTGATCACATTTTAATTTTCCTCCGGAGAATGATGTCATAAGACTTAAAACGACAGCGATTTGAAGATTTTTTTTTTCAAGATATCAAATAGCATACCTTTATCAACCAGATGTTTTTAATTAAAACCTTTGTTGGTTAAGATGGCAGAAATTTCTAACTAACTGAAATGTCTTTTTTACAGTATTCGGCACACCTCGCATGACGCGGAAGATGTTGCCCTGTGCGGGGAGATGCGGTCACAGCCAAAAAAATATTTGACGCCAGCGACAGTAACTTATATATATATATATATATATATATATATATATATATATATATATATATATATATATATATACACATGCACACACACATATAGACAGAGAAAGAAAGAGAGAGAGAGATCAGACATACGAAACGTAAACCTTTATTATTCGTGTTTAAATTTTCTTTTATATAGACTAGTAATTTTTAAAAGTCTACCAAAATTTGAAAATGTATTATGGTTTTTGTTTAAAAATGTTAAATAATTTTGTCAAGTTTTGTAAGTTTATAAGAATTATAAAGTATATATATATTGTAGTTTTTGATTTAACAACTATATAACAAAATTCTTACTAAAAATAAATAAATAAATAATAATAATAGTAATAATAATAATAAGTAACAATTTTCTAAACTGCGCTTGAAATGTTGTCAAATTTACCAAAATTAGAATGATCTTTATAATTTTATTAAAAGAAAGGTAAGTTCAACAAGTTCTTTAAGTAGTTTTTAAAATTATCAAGTCTACAGGAGTTAGAAAAATAATTAATTAATTAATTTATTTATTTATTTAAAGAAAAAAAATACTAACTAAGTTTCTAATTCGGCCATGTATTAGGATATGAAATATATATATATATATATATATATATATATTCATATTCAATGTTTAACGTTTTTGCCAATATACATTTGAAATGTTATAACATTTGGAAGAAGGTGACTTCCTGTCTTTCCTATCTTTCCTTTATTATATTCCTGAATGAATATTAAATCAATCCAGCTTTACATATATCTATAAAGGATTCGATAAAATCCGATGTGCGATACACTGCATTATTTTGCACTGAATATTTTATACTTCGAACTTCTTTGCTTTCAACTACTTGCTTATAAAATTTTTAGCAGTACATTTTATAGCGTCAGACGTTTATATAAAGGAAGGATGCATCTATTTAAGTACTAAAAGTAAATATAGGAAAATGCGTTGCTTATTGAACCTAGTGACAGTGACGATGCCTTACTTTTAAAAATATAGGATAAGACATCTTTCACTCTTTTGTAAAAGCGAATGGACAAAAAAATGCATAATGAATGTTACTACACCTTATTCTTTTTGTTATGTGTGTATATATTAAACATTTTCTTATCTTTCTTTTGAGAACTTGTTGAAAGCACATTTTTAGCACGAAATTCAATTATTATTTATTTATTTTATTTTATTTTATTTTATTTTTTACTGTATATTAAATATACCTATTATATATATATATATATATATATATATATATATATATATATATATATATTTAACTGAGCTTTGTATTTTGTTAATTTAAAAACATTTTAAAAATATACATAAAAACAACTGAAAACTTTGTAAATATATATTTTTTTTTCTTTACAAACAGTTATAAAATAACAAAGCTTTACAAATTGATTTATTTACCATTTTTGCGATTTTCAAGTATATTTATAAAAAATAATTCAATCATGCAAAGAAATTAAAAAAAAAAAAAATTGTTAATTTTATAGAAAAAGTGTTTTTAAATAAATTCGAGAAAATCGTTCAAAACTCTGATAATATTTATGGGAAACATTTTTTTTTTTTCGTTTTCTTTATATGATAGCCAATAATTTACCTACGTTTAGCAATAAATAGACTGAATTACATAAACTCTACGTAGTATATTGATTTAACGTTTAATAAATTAGGTACTAAATGATAACGAATAGAAAAATATTTAGATGGCTCAACTCGATTCTCCTTACATCTAGTAATTACCGGTGTTATAAGTCTGTAGTTATAGGATTTTTTTATACATTGTTTCAATTCTGGATATTATGGGCCACATTGTATCCGAATTCATTACGCTGACCCTCCTCCCTCGAAAAACATAATAATATATATATAGTTTATACTTTTTGTGTGTGTGTGGGGGGGGAGAGATGGGGAGCGTAATGGGGAGGTAACCTAAAAAAGTTAAAAATACACTGGTTTGGTTCAAAATGAGAAAAAAAAAATTCTGTTTTTGCAGCCATGTTCATTAATTAAGAATATTTTTAACTTTCTTTTACCCATATTTATATATGGTAGAGAAAGTATTATTTTTGGGTCAAATTTTCTAAATTGGGTTTATATATATATATATATATACACGTTTTGAGGTCTCTTGAATTCAAATATAAGAATTTTAGTGTTTGCTGGTGTGTGCATGAGAGAGTTTGTGTGTCAGTCTGTTACCTGCATATCAGAGAACAAATAACAGAAGGAACACCAAGGAGTATTGCAAATCTGTATCATACAGAGACGCTACACTAAAATTTTTTGATGAGATCTAGCGAATGGTTCACGTACATAGGCTACCAAGACAACTCAAATACATTACGTCTAAGAGAGAAATATCTGACAGGTACACATAACATATATGGACTGCACTAAAAAAATGACATGGACATACATATCTTCTATACATAAAAGCATGTTTCTTGTAAAATATTGCATAAAAATAATTTACCATTCGTCAACAGGGCTATCCAAAGGAACTAGAATATAGTGCGACTATGTTTGGAAATTGCTAAAGTGCATTTTAAATTGCACTTTGTTATATAATTGTAAGAATATATTAAAATACACAATTTTGTGCGCATATAATTATAAGCTATACAACGCTACCAATCATAACGCGAAAAATTTCTTTATATTGAGTTTAATTGGTGGAAGTACTTTATTGTATTTTACCATGCCAAGGAAATCTGCACAGGACTGAAAAATAATTCATATACATGCGATAAATAAAATATTTTTAACTTAAATTTACAGTATTTTTTTTTTCGTATATTTAACGATTTTTGATATTTTGCGAATATTAATTCAAATTTTGGTATTTGTGCATGTATAGCGTTACTTTAAGCGGTATTATCTCAGTATTATCAGCATTATTTAAAAACAAATTATTACAAACAGCTCAATTGTTGTTTTTAGAAGTCCATATAAAGTTGCTACTTGACAGGTTTGATGGATATTGATAATTTTTTTGGAGTGGTGCTAATGAAAATTATCTGAATAAATTTTAGAATTTGTTAAAAGCCTTGAATTCCATAAATGTATGTACTGTATCTTAAAGGAGGGTTAAGGGGGTAGACCCCCTTAAGACTGAATTATTTGTCAAATAAAAACTTTTCCTAAACATAATTTGAATTCTTTTTAAAGTACGTTTTTATACAGTAATATTTATCTCGTTTCTTCATCTGAACTCTATATTATTGTAACGCAGGGTAAAGAAAACCGTGTGACTGCCACACAATGCTATTATTATTATTATTATTATTATCATCTGTTTTTATGAAAATATTTAAATAATTTTATGAATTTCATTCGTTTTATAAAAGAGGATTAGTAAAGAAAACAGGAGAAACATAGGATAATTTACAATGATAAAAGGAAAATTAAGGTACAATTTGAATGCTCACAACTGTCCATATTTTGATCTCTTAATTCAAAATAAGCGAAATTTTCGAATTAAATATAGTATGTTCTGATTATCAAAATTATTATTTTAAATTAAACATGTAAATTAATTTAATTATTCATATCCTAAAAATTAACAAAATCAATAATTTAACATTTCAAACTTGTAAACTACAAAACATTTTTTTTTTTTCAATTATCAGTTGAATACCCAAATACCTTATTAACTTAAGTACCTACATGACTGAAATTTAACAATTTGTTACGCGTAGTATAAAGAAGAATTTTTAAACTTTAAAATGAATATTTTTTACTCAAAAATCACTGGAGTATGTTGTATTAGTTTATAAAATTCATGTGTTTCTTTTGATATTTTTAATATTAAAAATATTACTCTATTATGAAATATTTTAAAGAAACATACAAATTAATTTAATTTTTAAAATTTTTAAAATTAATAAAAATTATAAATAAATAGTATAAACTTCCAAAGTACAAAAGATATTTCAATTATCAGTTAAATCACCAAATACAGTCTAATCTCGTTAACGTAAATCTCAAGGGAATATTTATATATATATATATATATTTTTTTTTTTCAGTAACTCAGAACTAATATTCTTTTTAGCGGGGTTTGTGGAAACAGTTCGTGTTAAAAGTAGTTCACGTTAAGCGTGCTCACGTTAACGAGGTTCGACTGTATCTTTTTTACGTAAACATCTAGAAGTTTGTAATTTATCAATTTGACACATGTAAAATATAAAATGATTTTTTTAACTGAGAAAATTAATTATTCTTTATATCAAAACTGTCACTAAACTATAAATAAAATAGTTCATCTAATAATATTAAAACTATTAATTATCGAGCTATTCAATAAATACTTTTCATTTTTACCAAATGATTTTGCAAATAATTTAAAATCTTCATAAATTCATTTCTTGAACAAAAATGGCTACATGTATAGTCTTGTGTCATGTAGTGAGATTACATTGGGATATATATATTCTATCCTTATAAATACATTTGATATTTTTTTATATGAACTCGATTTTATACGCTTTTTAGAATAATTGTATTTTAAAGTTCTGTCTTTAAATAAAGGGTTAAAAACAGTGGATTAGGTTTATGCTATTAGGCAATTAGGAATATTAAAATAATATCAACAATGGAATCACCTTCTCTGGATCTTCATTGCTTCATTTAAATTATACTTCTAAAATACTTCTAATCAGTAATACTAGATTAGGGATTTTGCCCCCATTTTCATGATTTTTTTGGGCTTCTGGGGACAATTTTGGGGTTCAAATGTTTGTGGGGAATTTCGAGTGGAGTTTTGAAATTTTTGGGGAGAAATATGGGAAAATTTTCAACTTTTTACTTTCTTTTACCCTTAAGGTAGAGAAATTATTGTTTTTATGTCAAGTTTTTGAAAGTGAGTTTATGTTATATTTACACGTTTTCAGGCCTTCTGAATCAAAAATCATGTTTTTAGCGAATGGTCTGTGTGTGTGTCTGTCTGTGTGTCTGTTATCAACATATCTCAAGAACAAATAGTAGCAGAAATTCCAAACTTGGTATTCTGAATGTGTATGATATAGGGATGTTACACTAAACCTTTCGTTGAGATCAACCAAATGATTCATGTACAGGGACACACAAATGAATTGAAATGCATTACGTTCATGGGGGAAAATGCAAGTAAGCAGATATTAACATCTATAGACTGCACTGAACCAAATGAAACGAATATATATTTTTTATATGCATAAAAACATGTCTCATGAAATATATGGTAGGTCAAATCATTCACTGTTAGTTTACATGGCTACACAAAAGAACTAGATAAAAATGAGACAATTGTTGCAAATTGATGTTTATTTCAGGCTGGACCATGTATTGTTACTATAGGATTATATTTAGGGGAACCATGTGGTCTGAACATAATCTTCGAAAGATATACAGGGCTGCAAATATTTAAGCGATAACATTCTTTTTTGTTTTTAGTATATCTGCTTTACTAAAATATTTTACCATTTCCACGAAAGTTGTTCAGAAATTGAAATGAATTGCTCATAGAGATAAGGTAAATAATGTATGTTTTCAAGCTTAATATTCATCGCTTCTTTTTTCTATATTTACACGTATTGAGGCTTCTTGATTACCGTAATCATGTTTTTTAACGTTTGATCATCGTCTGTGTCTCTTAGAGTGACTTAAAAACGAATAATTTTAGGAGATCCAAATGTTGTATTTTTAAGTTAATATGAGTTTGTTGCTGGAAATATTTGATCAAGATTGATAACTTTCAGCTAATGTTGCGTGTGAAAATTGTCTGAATAGCATTAGACGAACTTTAAATTTTAATAACAGATTTAAATTCTATATAAATGTAGGTGCAGTAATGAAACGGGGTTTAAGCGGGGCGGTAGCCCCCCTCACCCAGAACTAATTATTATATAAAACTCTTCCAAAGCCTAATTTGATTTGTTTTAACACAGGTTTACATAACAGAACTTGTTATCTTAACCCTTAATCTCAAACCTGTATTTATAGTATTAAATTTCAGGGTAAGAGAAAGTTGTGTGAGTGATACACCAGATTATTTGACTTATTTTAGTGTATTCGTTAAGTTTACAGCATTCCCAATTGTAGGAATTTGTCCTTACGCGTAAGAGCTTTTAACAGCTTTATTTAGCATGTAGGGGCTTTTAAAGGTACTTCTTCTCCCCAGGACATTCTCAGGATATCCTGAAGATTGAAGTACATCTTGCGTGCATCCACAGCACTAAAGTACTTTACACAGATTTAAAATTTTCAGATAGCTTGTGTGTATGTAAAAAGTATTTTTATGTGTAGGGATTTTTTTCAAAAATGAGTGTCATTCGGGGAAAATCTAGGCTTATATCTGTTACATATAAAAAAAGAAGTAAAAAATTTACTTTTTTAGTAAAAATTGAGTTGGGATTATCATGAAAATATACCCTGATTTGGGGAAATTTCAAAGTCTGTTTGAGGAAATTGACTGTCGACCATCTGGCAACACTGCTTCTACTTTTCCTAGTTTTTAATAGTAGGAAAAAAGTGAAATGTGTAGTTATTTTACAAAATATTTTTCCTATTTGAATATTTTACTGAGTATCACGTAAAGTGTAATCCCCCCCCCCCTGTTAAACGAACATATATCTATGTTTATACCTGTAATAAATTCGAATTTTAATGAGTAATGTGAATGTATTATAAATTATTTTAAGCGTATAACCTAATATGAAAAGTTAATATTTATCTCAAAACTTCAACGTTAATGTTGACAGGCATTCCCGAGAAAACTTTTGCGTTATTTAAATCTGTTGAACTATTAAAATATGCAATTTAAATTAACTCTGGAGGAAATTATATGACAAATTTCCCTACGATTATATCATTTTCAAATTTATTCTCATACACAAACTCTTTTTCATAATTAAAAATTTTGATCGGATAAGATGAACCTTCTGAAGGTTCACGATGATCTATCATTTTGTAAAATGTAATTATGATGTCCATAATTATCTTTGAACTAAATTGAATTTTTAAAATTTTTAAATAGAACAGAATGACTTAAAAAAAAAAAAAAAAAAAAACTAATTTCAATTTTAAACATATGCTATTTTTTTATGCTGAAAATTTAAATTTATTTTATATATTTTTACCAAAGCAATCTTCTGATTTATATATATATAAATATATATATAAATCTTAATTTTTTTTTTGTTTACATATAAATTAAGTTACAAAATTTAAAATGTAAAATAAGTGTTTAAAATATGCTTTAATACATTTATCAGTTATATTCTTTACTTATTTATTTATTTTTATACATTTTTAGTCTCTCCATTTAATTATATCCAACAATTCAAATAAATAAATAAATAAAGAGAATATGGCTGGATAAAATCTTGTATGCTCCAAAAATTATAATTAAAATTCTAACTGTCTAGTATAACTAAAATTGCAAGATTTATCAAAATTACCCCGAAGCAAATGTATCAAAATTTAAGTCAAAAAGCCATATTTGTAAGTTAGCGATATCTATTTATTTTAGCCCTTCCGTGAAGGATCACAATTGTGATGGCATGTTCCCGGACCACCTCGAGAGGTGTGTCCCAGACTGTCGCCAATTGCCCATCTGCGCAGCACTAGTGCGACGTAAAACACAACCATCCATCTATTTATTTTAGCTATAATATTTTAAAACTAACATTAAATTAGCCTAAATATTTTTAATACTAATGTCTTTAACACTTCTGGGAGAAAATACATTCGGCATGTTAAAATAAAGTGTTAAATTCTATTACAGTTGATTGTATCGCATAGCTCGTATACTATTTAGACTATTTTTTAAATGCCTTTACTGCACATTATACATGATGTATTTTGCAATGAGGTTAAGATTCAGTGGATTTATCTTCACACTAGAGCTACGCAGCGGGAAATTGGGGAGAATATTTCGCACTTTCTTTTTCTGTAAATCATTTTTATGTTTAAACAATCAATAATGTATTAAAAAAAATCATAGTTGAATTTTCTATTAAAAACATATATTTATCGGCATTTTAGTTAATTAACAGTAAATAACACATATATATATATTTTTTTAATGTTCATTTAATTATTTCTATACGTAAACTATGGTTTGTAAAGGAACGTGGATATTTTTTCATGTCTGTAAACTGTTAATAATTTTAATTAATAATTAAAACATTTTAGGATTACTATATATGTATATATATATGCTAAAATGATAAAGATAACGAACTGTTATTTTTACAGCCTAACCTATTCAGTCCATAAGTAAATGTAAAATTTTCTAATACAGAAAATTACTTCGAAGCTGTAGTATCAGACGTTATATAGTTGAAATTACTATGACAAAATTTTAGTAACGATACAACTCATGTTGCAGGTTTTGTCACGGTATTTTTAGCAGTAAACACACATTCGTCCCGTCAATTTAATGAAAATCATAGTTAAAGAAAAAATCATAGTATAAGAAACCAGATCTTTTTCAAGGATATATATTCATCTTGCCTTGTAAAATTAAAGGTCATAATTTGTAAATAGTAGGTCCCGATAAAACGGTAAATATTTTGGTATCACATAGGATATTTTAGTTTCGTAAAGTAATTTTTACGTTTTTAACTCTTTTATCTCACATATTTGTGACATTTAAGATAATTAATAAAAACTGGGCATAATTTTAGTTAATTAAAATAATTCTAAAATTAAACTTTATTTTATTTTATGGCTTTTACTTTTTTATTTACTTTAATTAATTTATTTTAGAAAATTTTTAATTAATTAATTGATTATTATTATTATCTAAGAATGCATTTTGTTCCTGACGATATTCATGAATTTATGAATCAGCCACATTGGAACTCTTTTTCTGCCACATAATACATGAAAAAAGAGAGATGTACGGTATATAGCTCAATTGAATCGAGATATAATTTATAGAAATGAACGTGTAGCAAACGTAATGCTAAGATGTAATACTTTAAAACACGGTGTTTTCCCAGCTAAAATCTATTTGTGTGCTCAAGAAATTGTTCTCAAGAAATTGTTTGTTCTCAAGAAATTGTTCTCAAGAAATGATGTCTCAAGAAATTTTTTAAAAACTTTCGATGAAACATAAATGTTCATTTATATATTTAAGAAAAAATATATGTATATGTCTAACTTCTAAAAGTAAAATGTATTTTGAATATATTTCTTTATTTCAACATTTTTGTTTTTATTGTAAGTGAACCCCTGAAGTATTATATTTGATACTTGCTTTCTCAATCCACTTCCCTGACAATGAAAAGATGAAACTGATTTTGTCTGTCTACATTGTCTGTCAGTATGTCCACGATTTAACCCCCTTTAACTTTCTTTATATATTTGGAGTTTCTGGAAACTGATATATTTTATTGAAAATCACTATTGAATGTTCTCTATTAAAAATTGAGTGCATACCTCTACTGGTTTGTGTACAGGGACACCCTAAATTATTCCAAAGCATTGCGTTGTATGAGAATTATTTTTATGAACCACACTTAAATAGATTTAATTAAACAATTCTTATATTTAAATATATCATTCAATTTCACTATCAGTCGTTTTCTGTTGAAAAACGGATAAATATCACCACTCATTTGTGTACAGGGACAAACGAAAGTGTTCTAAAGATTTCCATTCTCTGAGAGATGTTTCTACAAGCCATATTTTAATAACCTTACTTTGCACAAATCTTAATTAAATTTAATTATGTCATCCATATGCACAAAAGATTATTTTCTATAGAATACAGTATTCCGACTGTCCGCCTGTTTGTCTGTCCGTCTGCTCATCTGCAGCGTCCGTAAATGTTTTCTGATTTTTTTTTTTTTTTTTATGATATATGTTATTAAGTTCACTATGGAATGTTTCCTATTTAAAGTGGCATTAATGTGTCATTCACACCTGTTTGGCTTACAGAGAACCTCCCCACCCCCCCCCCCCCCCAAAAAAAAAAAATGCATTGAATTTTAGCTAGAGCATCTTTTAAAATCATATTTTAATAACGTTCTACTTCAAAAACGAAAAAGAAATTAACATGTATTATTAATAAATAATATTTTGGTTTTATTTCCATTTGTGTTTAAGTATTTTTAACACTTTCAAAAAATAAATATATTTAAGAGTGATTATGAATTCAATTATTATATTTGCATTCCTTTCTATTCTGTCAGCCTGTTGTGTGATAACGTAGGCGAAGAGCACTGAAGGTTATACGATGCATCGATTATGTACTGTTGGTAAGTGATAATAATCAATGTCTACCACATGATATTTCTTTCTTTTTTAAACTTACAATAATTCGAATTTTATCTTTTAAAAATTGCTAAAGAAAGCCAAATGATATTTTTGTGCCGAGTCTCACGAGGTTTCATAATTTTGTTTTAAGAAAACTTAAATATTAAATTATAACTTTAAATATATATATATATGTATATAACAGGATTTAATTTTAATAAAATTATTTCAAACATAAATGTTTTAAAATGAAGTAACTTTAGACGTATACATTTTAATTCAAACACATTTAAATTCAGCTATAGGTTATTTATTCTGATGACTGCATAAATAAAACTGTATAAAATTTCCTGTCACTTTATAATTTCATTCCTGCCATCTATGTCATAATATCATAATATTATGAGTCACATCATTATAAAGTCATCAGAAACCACTTACTAATTCAAAGTCATCCTCACGCTTCAATTGGTTAAGTTAATTAGTTTCTTGATTGACTCGTCTTTTCCAACCTGATTTTCAAGAATCGATATATTGCAACACTCCATATGCTTGTGTCGCTGAAAATGATTTTCGACTTGAAACACAGCATGACTGTCTAATTTATCTTTAGAAGCAAAAACAAATCTATTCATCGAAGTAATATTTTAAATGATGGGATTTTCATGTCAATAATTATATTCTTATAACGTTAAAAGTGAAATAAATAATGTCGCTGACAAGCGATATTATTTATGAATTTTATAAATTTAAAAATTTACTTATTAAGAAAAAATCCTCTGGTACTGATATATATGTCATATTTTTGTGAAATAAAACATTTCTTTGCTTAATAATCAAAGTTATGGAACTTAAAATCATTTTTATTTTTTGTCAATGTTTTGTGAGTATCATTACAGCTTTTTACAATTTTAGTGTCAATAAATATATAGATATATAATTTTCCTTTAACTAACATTTTTCTTAAGCTTTGAAATGATTACGCTGATTTATTTGCACAGAACGCGATTTCTAATAGAAGTACAATTATGAAAATTTATACATTATGTTTATGAAATAATAAGTATTTCAAGTAAAAACAAAATAGTTTTTCAGGAAAACGGAATTTTAAAAACGATAAAATCGATGAAGAAATAACGGTGTAAAATAATTTATAATTAGCATGCAGGATTATGAAGTTGGTCTTTATTTTGTATCATTTTTCCAATATAAGAGAAATTTATATCTCTAGAAATTACATTTTATTTTTTAAAACGCAATTTATGCATAAAAATAGTCGATTTCGTGCTAAGATTTCGTAACGAAAGTTTCTCAGGCAACCGTTGAAATAAAAATGAATCAGGAAAAATATTTCAATCTGTAAAAAAAAAAAAAAAAAAAAAAAAAAAAAACGTTTTTTTTATATGTGACAGGATAATTGCTGCAAGTGTTTTGAACTCCCCAATAATGTTAATTCAATTTTTATTGATTAACTCCATGATTCTCTTTGGAGTAAAAGGATGTAGAGCTTTACCGCATGAAGACTGTTTCGCTTCTTTTAGGGAAAAGTACTCTGTTATACAGGACATCTAAATAAGCAGGTAAAATTGCATTTCTGTAATACTGAGATTACCCCTTGAAAACAAAATGCAATCTTGATACATTTTCTGCACGAATACCACCAGCAAACTTTGTTTTGGCAAACAATTTTGTAGCATATGTTGGGGATACTTCATCCCTGTTTTCAGTTCTGAAGAATTTATTTTTTCTTTGAATTTTTGTATTTATTTATAGCCAATTTTCCTCAGTAAATAAAACGCAGAATATCTTCACTATTCCTCTTTGTCCAGAAGTCCTTTATTCTTCATTAATTCACCCAATATAACCCTATTTGTTATTATTATTATTATTATTATTATTATTGTTATTATGATATAAAAGGGCAAATCAGACTTTTGTATTTTTTTATTTATTTATTTATTTTTACACCAGTTAGTGGATGTAATATATTTCTCAGTATGACTTATTTTCATATCTTTTTCTTTATTCATTTTGTATTGTTTAATAAACTCTGGGTTTATCGAAGGGATCATCAAAATTTTTGTACGTATCCCTCAAAATTCTTGTATTCTTTTTAATTGACATTTTATCAATTGGTGATTGCTTCGTCGGTTTTCTTATCCTCCTTGTATCATCAAAATTTATTTCAGTTTTTTTACCTTTGAGAACAGTTTTTTGACAACATCCAATATTCTTGAATTTTTTAGTTCGTCAGTTGAATTTTTTCTAACCCTTTGCTTTGGAGCTCTATTTCTGAGACAATTAACAAAGGGATCGGATTCCAAGAGGACGATAATTACGTTTGGAGCTAGTTAGAAACAGAGAAGTTTAGTTAGGTATTACAGTTATGTTAACTGGTATTCAGTGCTTATCCGTCGTAAACACACACCAATAATTCTTTATTCCATAAAGAAAGGTTTTAGCGCTTAATGTTTTAGGTAAACATATCCCTCCTCCCTTTTTGAAGTTTAGAATAAAGTGTTGAGTTTATGTATCTCATGATTATTCTTCACAATTTACACTTTTCAGCTATCAAAATTTCAATCTGGTAGGTTGAAGGTAATGTAATCTTACGACTTTAGAGAAACAACGAAGTTAACTGGAAATATTGTAGTCACAATTTATTAAAGAAAATTACTCTTTTTAACAGTTGTTCCTAATTTATCTCATTTTAAAATATTATTTTTAGCAAAATCGTTCAGTATAAATATTTAAATAGTTCAAAAGTAAATTTTAATCTAATTTCCATTTATTAATTACTTTACATAACGTGTTTCATTAAAATATGTATATAACTACGTATATCTAAATTTAATTAATGGTTATCATAGGAATTTGACTTAAAAAATACATATTTTGGGAATTAGGTTCCGAGAAAGAGACACTGATTCATTAATAATAGGGGATTGATTTATTAACATTATAACGAGGCCCAATGCACAATAAAATTATATTAATTTTTCAATTCATTCACGCGTTAAAAAAAAAAAAAAAAGTCTGTTAATATACTATAACATTGCTATTGGAACAATACTAATAATAAGTTATAAAATAATTGTTAATTCATAAAATATCTCATAACTACGATGGTTTTTAAATAAACATTTTTTCATCATTTGCATTTATTTTCTCTATAAAACACAAGAAATATTATATTCATATATATTGTTTTAAATGTGCAAATAAGTCAACGGAGATTTTTTGGGGTAAAATTTTATTCAAAATATTAAGAAATTCCAAAATCCACTTATGCATTCAACCTACTTCTAAAAACTAAATTATGCATATGACTATTATGTGCTAATGCTTATCTGTCACTTTAAATTGGCTTCCTAAAGAGAGAGTATGTGGTAATCTAATTTCAGAGACTTTCTGAAACTTTAAATGAAATTAAAATCCACAAGTGATCTCTAATGGCTTTTTAATGGCACATTTCACTCACAGTAAATACTTGAAAATAATATTTCGCTTTGAAAGTTATTTTATCTAAAAAATTCTCATGAAAACTATTGCACATGAGAACTTATTTAATATTTAAGACTTTGTTTTTATAATAAGTTAGGAAAATCCTAATAAAAGTATTTTACTGATATGCGCATTTACATCATTAAATAATACGATATAAATTTTATTATTATTATTATTATTATTATTAAAAAAACTAGTTTAATAATTTTGAAAAACTAAAAATAGTAGTAAGTTTGTTCTTAAAATCTCAAAAACTTTTCGCTCAGCTTTTTTTACGATACATGTTTTTTAAAACTGTTTTTAAAAGTGTTTTTAACATTATAACAAAAAAGTAATGAAAGAAAAGGAAAACATTTAGAAATCAGTATACTGAACTGAATTTTAGTTCAAACTCCACAAATTCTGATATATGTTTAAAAAAAATTTTTCTTTAAAAATTAATTATGTCTCTTTTTTTTTCTTTTTATATAACTTTAAAATAATTAAACGTACTTTATGCCTTGAGAAAGTGTTCTTTGAATTTAAGCCTATTATCATAGAGCAATCTGATTTTGGTAATATTTTACACTCGAGGCTTTTTTCACTCGCTTGAACCAGAAACTCAAGAAAAATTTCTGCACATTTCAGGATGGCTACAGACCTGCCTTTTCCCCCTGATTCTTCTACCAATATATTTATATGATAATTATTCTACTTAATTAATTGTGCAAACTTACTATTAAAAATTACGAGGGAAATGAAGAATCAGGGGAAAATGTAGCCTGCCACTACCCTATATATATATATATATATATAAATAAGTAGTTGGATGAGTGTTGGTGTGCGTATCTACTAGCATTCGTGAACGTAATATTAGATCAGCAGGGAATCCACTGATCCACAGTGCAGTCAGAGTAGTGGAGTAAAAGAGTGCATCCGTCTCTACACCTTCGACTGTTTCCTGGGGTGAGATATTTAAAATTATGAAATTTAATTTCTGATACATATATTTTGATAAAGTAATTAAATACGCTGACTGAGCTATTTCGATTGCCAGACCGCCCTCCCATTAATCTGTTCAAATAAAAGTCTCGTGCTCTTTACTTATCCATTTAGTTATCTAACTAATTAATTAAGATGGAGTTTGCGCCAACGCAAACCTCACAGGCTCTACTTGCCCAATTCTCAATGCTGATGCAGCTCCAAGCGCAACTTTTTTAAACAACTCGCTGGTACACAGTTCAGATCGACATTTAAAAACTCCTTCGGAAAAAAAAAAAAAAAAAAAAACTTGTATTACGTTGAATGTTTTGTAATAAAATGCATCATACTGGTGATACACGTTAAATAAGCAACTCCACATGTTAAATAACAAAACTTCACCTAATATACATTCGAATCAAACTTCAACACCAAAAATCTTACCGAAAACTATCTCTCCATTGAAATTTTCAACTCCACCAAAACTCGCAATTTTATCAGCAACTCCACAACTGTAATTTTACTTAAAAACTTGATTTAACCAACGCAATCATTCAAAATAAGTAAACCTTCACAACTTCCGAATTATAATGGAATCTGACTGCTCAAAAGTTTAGTTTCTAGTGCCGAAATGTTTATTTTCTAGTGCAGTAAAAATTATACTAATTTTCACTTTATGTATATTTAAAAAGTACATCTCATGCATTGCTTCTCAAGAAAAGAACAATTTTCTCCTGTAACATTTAAAAGGGGAAGTAATTATTACAAAATTTGAAATGCTTCAGTACATTGTATATTTCTGTTTGTCTATGTCCTGCGTCTTTTCATGTCTTGTGCATATGCGATTAATTTCTAAGGACACTTCTGATTATAGATTTTTACACTGTAAAAAATATAGGACATATTTTTTGCAGTGTATGCTATTCGAACAATAATTTTCATGCGTGTCCTATCTCTTAATGAAATATTTAAATCTATTTCTCAGACAACCTGCATATGAAATAATATTATAGTTTTGAAAAATTAAAGAACACGCTTTTATAGAAATGTGAACTAAAAAGCACAAAATATCTATCTTAGTATTAATATGCAGGGTAAGAGAAAATCGTGTGAGTGATGCACCATAATATTTGCGTACATTTAAATCTTTAATTAAAATAATTTAGAATTAAACAAAAATCATTTTAAAAAAAATTTCCCTGACTGGGCTCGAACGCTAGACCTTTAAGTTCGTAGCGCGGAGCTTTACCGCACAGCCACAGCGTTCCCGTAGGACAAATCTTTTTTTACAATATCGATTTTTTGTTTGCACCCAGAGCGGTTACAAACATACATTATACATACAAACATACATACAGGTGAAGCTAATAAAAGCGTGTTAAAAAAGTTATCATCATGTTAGAAAGTTTACTTAATGCAGGGATTTTTCATAGAATAAATGTTGACAGTATTATCAGCATATATAGTTGATTTTCCTAAGCATTTATTTATTATATGAATCAGATAATATTTATTAATTTTATTTATAAAAATATGAGAAAAAGTCTTAATGTATTAAAAAAAAATATGTTTAATCACATTTCAAGGTTATTTACAGAACAAAAAAGAAAATTAGTTGCAATATTTAACATTTTAACATTTACAATTTCTATGAAGGTTTTAAAATAAGATAACTTAGTTTATGAAATAGATTATAGCGGTTATATAATTTAAAACCATAGCATTTATACATGTAAAATTCGCTTTATGTAAACAGTTTATTTATTCTTACAAGAATTTTTCTTTATATAATTATAGTTTTGAGATAGTTAATCCACGGATTTACGTTAGATATCCAAATTAATTACTTATGGGACTGGGGAATAAACTATCATCTCTCTGTTTGGAATAATTCTGTTTATCCCAATAGAATATGTAAGTTATTGCTATAGAATAACAGCTAAGCTAGCAAAAATTTTCAGCACAATTTCTGAACAATTAAAAGGCGTCATGCAATAATTTTATTTACTTATTTTTAAACATATATATATATATATATATATATATATTAAATCATACGTTTTTTAACGAAATATTAAGAGTATATGTCACATAAAAGGTTACATTGTTTTCGAAGGGTAAATAAATAAATATATATATATATATATTCCTTTCATCTTACTTTCACTTACTCATAAAGTAGAGAAAGTACTGTTTTGGGGTAAACTTTCGAAATAGAGTTCTTTTTTTTTTACACGTTTTGAGGTGACCTGAATCAAATAATCACGTTTTTAGCAGTTGTTCTTTATGTGTGTCTGTGTGTCTGTATCTTATGAGCATGTCTTAAAAACAAATTATAGCAGAAAATTTAAACCTGATATTCTAATTGTTCATCATATGTGGATGCTACTCCAAAATCTTCGTTGAAATGAAGTAAGCGGTTCTTGTACAGGGACACCCGAGATAATTCAAATACTTTACGTCTATGGGTGAATTTGCATGTAAGTCGAGTTTACTATATATAGACTGCACTAAAACAAATTAAATGAATATATATTTTTTATATGTGTAAAAACATGTATCATGTTGATTATGGTAGGGGAGTCATTCACTGTTCATTTACAGGGCTACACCAAATAACTAAATTATAGTGCATTAATAGGTGAAAATTGATGGAAGTGTATATCAGGTTGTGCCGTGTATTATTTAGACAGGAATATATTTAGGTGCACCACGTGGTCCGTACATAATCTTTAAAAGATATGAAGCGCTGCAAATATTTTAGCGATGACATTATTTTTTACTGTTAGTGGAAATGTTTTACTATAATATTTTACCATATCCAGGTAAGCTGCTCAGGAATAGAAATGATTTCCTCATAGACATATGGTAAATAATGTATATGTTTAAGCTAAATATTCATCGCTGGTTTTTTATATATTTACAAGTTTTGCTGCTTCTTGATTACGTGAAGTTTTTTTTTTTTTTTTTTTTTTTTTTTTTTTTTTTTTAATTAATCTTTCTCTGTGTCTCTTAGAGGAAAAACGAATAATTTCAGAAGAACAAAATGTTGTATTTTGAAGTTGGTATAAATTTGTTGCTGGAAAAAATTGATAAAGATTGTTATGTTTCAAGGAATGTTACGTGTGAAAGTTGTCTGAATAATTTTAAGTGAACTTTTAATTTAATAAGAGATTCAAATTCTATATAAATGTAGGTGAAGTATTGACTTGAGGGGTTGAGTGGGGCGTCAGTTTCCTCACACAGAACTAATTATCAAATAAAACTCTTCCGAAGCCTAATTTGAATTGTTTTAACATAGATTTACATAACAGTACTCGTTATCTTCTCCTAATCTCCAATTATATTTATATTATTAAATTTCATGGTAAGAGAAATTCATCTGAGTGACACACCAGATTATTAATATAAAGAATATTGCTTCTTCTTCTTCTTGTTTTTTTTTTTTTTTTTTTTTTAATTCAGATTTTGAGTAGACAAAAGTGAAACATTTAAACAATATTTATAATTTTTTCATGAAAAAAAAAAAAAAAAATGGATAATTCAGCTTTGTCTTGTTTTCCGGAGATCCTTCTGAAAAGCGGTAAATACGATTTCTTAAAATGCAATGCATCGGTTTTATTGAAACTTCGCAGACTTGTTCAAAATACCAATTTGCTAGTTCTTTAACGAAGGATTTTAAATTAAAATTGAAATTTCATGTTTTGGATGGGGATATCTGCAAGATGGAGACAGTGCATACAATAACAAGAGAATATAAACTCAAAACTCGATTCATTCGGTCATAATGAAAATGCATTAAATATCTGAAGTATTATCCTGAGACCTAAAAAATGGTTTTGGTTCCAAATCACTGTTCGATACAAGATCACCGTCAGCAGGCATGTACATCGTGCTGTCCGTGGAGTAAAAAAAAAAAAAAAAAAAAAAAAAAAAATCACACAAATAAACTGCTATGTCGCATGAAATACTGAGAGAATGTTCATGTAAAGCTTATTTTCCTGTGATAAGTTCTTGATTTATTAAGCAGATGTTAGAAAGTCATTTTAATATTATTAAACTTAATTTCGAGACTTAAACGTCATGCTAGTATGAGAATCAGCAACCGAACCCAATTAAATTATAACTCGTCAAATGCAGAGATCTCCTTGGTACAATGAATTAATTTTGCTGAAACCATTCTATTATTTCTCATAGTCCGAAAGGGGACAGAAAAGATTGATTTTTACTTAAAGTATATCAAACTGACGTAATACAAATTTGACTAGTTAACTAGATTTAGGGTTATTTTTTTTCTTCATAAAAATATTAAAAAGTAATTTTATTGTCTATTGCCTCATTAACGAATGAAATTAGTACGTTATCGTACATGCAATCAAAGATATTTATAAGTACTTTAACAATAAGTGTTTTTTTTTTTTTCTTTCATTTATTTTTCATCTGATGATTATCTGTTAAGAATTCTGGATAAAAGTTGTGGTTTAGAATAGGGAAAAGCTACACATTATATGAAATTACTTATTTTTGAAATAAGAAGATTAGACAAAATTGCTTGAATTTGATTAAATGAATTAAAAGGAAACACATTTAAGATTTCTTTCTTTCTTTCCTTTTCTTTTTTTTTTTTTAGAGACATGTTAGGTTTTTTTGGTTTTTAAAATATGTGATAATTCTAACGTCACAGTGAGATTTTGTGATAAAAATGTTGGTTCGTTCGACAACACTACAACCAAAAAATGTCGTAACCACGTAAGGTTGATAGATATATTAATTTTCGGAAATATAGTGATCAATTATGACACACACACATACCACATGATATACCGCAATGTCTAAAATAATAGGAAAACGAAAATTAAAATGTTGTAGCCATCGCAAAACTTTATTCTATATCTGCTATAAAAATTCGCTTAGAGAAAATTATTTATTAAAATCAGTATTTATCTTTTGTTTATCCATAGTAAATGCCAACGATTTTTTTCATCTCGTAAAAGTATCATCACTCTAAACATACAGAGAAAATGTATTTTGTGCTCCATATACGACATAGAAAATGCATCGTTTTACAGGTTTTTTTTTTTTTTTTTTCCCTGCAAAAGTAAAAAAAAAAAAAAAAAAAAGTAACTTTGTTTCAAGTTACAGTAGAAATTACGCCATTTATTTGTTTTAAGGATATTGATGAGTATATATATATATTGAAAAAAAAAAAAAAATGTCATTCTGAAATGGAGAAGTGATGCTGCTGCAAAAACAGAAAAAGTTCCTATTTATCATAAGAATAATACAGATATACGATTTTATTTTCCAAAGATTGATTAAAAATAACCCTCATTGTGCATGTATATACAAAATTTTGTTCTATACTGCCATACTAAAATTTGGAGTAAAAGCAAATGACAACGCCACCTACTGAGAGATATGTACCAAAAATTGATAGGTGCCAATTTATATCGAGAAACAACTAAATATCGCTTTTTATGAAATTCTCTACAATAGTTCCTAAGTTCCCTACTTATCTTAACAAGTTTCACCGCCGACGCTCACCCCTGTGTTCTTGTGGTCAGGAAGGGACTGCTTCGCATTATTATTGTAGTTGTCCGCTTACCTCTCCCTTCCCCTACTTAAGGAACCCTCCTACTAAACCTCCCAACTGGTTAGAGATCATAATTACTAGACCCTCTTTAATTCAAAAGCTAAACATTTTTTTTTCTCTTCTTATGGAAATTTCAAAATTAATAGACTAAGACAATTAAATACTGCTTATGTTTCTTTTCATTTCTACTCCTCTACTGGTTTTCAATTATTACTGGCTCAATGCACATATCACAATTTTACCATAAGCAATTTCAGTAAATATTTGCCTGCAATTCAACAGCATCCTGACTAAGTGCCCCTTGTCGCGAAGGGTTATGTCCGGCACTATCTTAACCAATTTCTGCTCTGCATTGTTGGCCCTTGTCGTGATGAGCTTAAGCTCGGAGCCTACTATACTTCATCATAGTGTACTTAATGCACCCAGTAATAAATTGAAATATGACTTCTTTACCGGCGCTCCTTGTCGCGTGGGAGACCTGTCTCTAGTGGCCCTTGTATTTATTTATTTTTATTTTATTTTATTTTATTTTATTTTAGTTTAGTTTTTGAATAAACGCTCCGGGGTAGGGGACTAGCATAGCTAGAATCGCTCGACACCACTCCTGGTGTGGTGAACAGCCTCTCCTCCCTGTTAATCTCTGTTAACAGCTCTAAAGGTAGATGCAGTAGAAAATTTTCAAGACAATCTCAGGCAGACATAAAGACGAACATCATCTGATAATTTCTAAATCCTGTGAAGGGGGGCACGCAAAACCTCTAAATTCATCTAAATATGGAAATAATTTCTTCTAATTAATGTAAAATAATACAAAACTGAAAGCGTCACGGCATTAATTCGTACTTAATTATCTCTCTACCTCTCTACCTCTTGATTTTGTTTTTTTCAATAATGATGAGATATAAAATTTGACGTGATTCCCAGGATATTCGTGCTACTAAAAACATAAATAAATAAATAAATAATCAACATAAAGTCAAAATAAAAATAAATAAATAAATAATTATAGATAACTTAATTTTTAAGCAACAAAATGCAGCTAAGGCATACTAATTTCCATTTAACGTTTATTCAAAATGTATAAACATACATGACTCCTGTTAGAATAAAAACTGTTATATCTTGTAACATTTAAAATTGGAAACTTCGACAATAGAAGCTTTGATATGTGTATGTTTAGGATAATCTCTGTGTTATGCCAATCCTTTTATTATGTATCAAAACTGTTATATCTTGTAACATTCTAAATTGGAAACATCGGCAATAGAAGCTTTGATATATGTACAATACAAAATTGGTACAATTGGCAATATAATTTTTGATATATGTATGATTCGGATAATCTCTGTGTTATGCCAATTCATTTATTATGGATCAAAAGTATTATAATTTGTAAAATTTTAAATTTGAATTATCGGCAATAGAAGCTTTGATATATGTACAATACGAAATTGGTATAATTGAGAATAGAATTTTTGTTTTATGAATAATTCGGATATTCTCTGTGATATGCCAATTCATATATTGTGGATCAAAACGATTATATCTTGTAATATTTTAAATTGGAAGCATTGGATATATGTACAATATATGCTTTGATATATGTACAATATAAAATTTATATAATTGGTAATAGAATTTATTTTTATATATGTATGGTTCGGGTAAAATCTGTGTTATGACAATTCATTTCTTATGTATCTGATCTAAATTATTTTTACGATATCTAGGGTCTTAATTATGTATGCAATTCACAATTTTTTTAGTGTGTAATATTTCTTCGTGAAGTTCGTAGTTTTATTTACAGGACAGCTGAATATAATCGAACTCGCATAATATTTAAATATCTACTTTTTTTTTTTTTTTTTTTTTTTTTTTTTTTATGTATAACAATTTTTTTTGAAAAGTACCACTCTTTAATAATATACGAAATATCGTAAAATGCTTAAAATTTAAAGTTTCAATACTCATAATACTCATTCAAAAAATATTCTTAGTTGATAAACAGCTTTTTTATTCATAGCGGTATTTTTGCCTAAATAATCCTAAATTTTCTTTATTCAATTCGTACAGAGTTATCAGATATGTACTGCACACTGGATAATTTTACATTTAAAAGAAGAAATGTCGATGTATTTATTTAAAATACATCTTCCATTGGATAAATATAATTAATTGTCGTATAATAACTAAGGGTGGGAATCGATTAAGAGTTTTAACTGGGTTAATCGTAGTTCATTAATCGATTAATCGGTTGATTAATCGGATTTTTAATCGGTTTTCATTTTTTTATTTACAATTTTGTTTCAATGATGAATAAAACTCTCATATTGTGTACAGTCGGTAACAAAAGTATCCGAATACTAGCAAAAATTCCTATATAAAAAAAGTAGAGTTAATACTGATTCAGAAATTTAGTTCATCAACCTGGAAATTAATTTTTGATAGAATGGAGTAGAAGGCTGATTTTTACCAACTATGTGAAAAATACCAGAGCCGGGAATCGAACCACTGGCCTTCCGCTTAACGCGCGGATGCTCTAACCACTGAGCTACCCTGGCTGATAACCAGCTCGGCACTTCTCACATAATTTACGTTGGCAAGGTCACCGAGTCTGCATTAAAGCAGCTATATCAAGTGACAAATTTGAATATGGCATAACTCCAAACGGCCACGAAATTTCAATTCAGAAATTTAGTTCATCAACCTGGAAATTAATTTTTGATAGAAAATCAAAAATTTTAATAGAAAAACAAATAATTTTAATATCAAAGAGTAAAACACTTTAAAAGGATACTTTGTAGCTTCAGGGTGTTTTGTTTAAAATTTATGGACTAGTGTCACTATGTTTTTTTTTTTTTTTTTTTTCCATAATGTATGAATTAATTTTGTTGATGATCCTGGGAGATGCGGTTATTTGAATTAGTATAACCAAATTTAAATAAACTATTTCATGCATTTTGTAATTAAAATATTAAGAAAACCTTTTTCCTATTAATAAACTTAAAATAATAATAAAAGTCTTATTTATTTTTCTAAATTCGATTAATTCATTATAGTGTTTAGAATCGTGAATGCGTTCTCAGGAAAAAAAATATCAGCATATCGGCATAAAGATAACTAACATTTTTATCACTCCATTGATTTCTCTAATTTTATTATTTAATAAATGATTAGTTAAAGAAGTAGGACAAAAGAATAAATCATTCTTCTTTTTTCTTTCGAAGAAAGTCAGATTTCAGATGAAATCAAATCATTGCTCTCAACAATGAAAAGTCATTTATAAAAATGTCCAAACTCAGCAATACGTGATAAGAATAATTAGTTTTGGATTAAGTGGGAAATATAATGTTACGAGTATCAAGAGTTCAAATAAATTATTTGAAAATGTTGATTCATATTTGGCGATCGTTTATTGTGTGGTATTAATATGATAGTAAGATAGTTTAACAATATCACATAGATAGAGTAACACATGTAATGTTTTTGAATACCAGTATATTGCAATAGTAAATTTTATCATTAATTTATCGGAATAATTACGCAACAGCTATTATTTAAAAAAGAGATTAACAAAACTTCATTTTGGAAGGTTTGGCTGAAACGAATATGATACTAGTTTAAATTTGTTCAATAACCGGAAAGCTTTTAAACCCTTGACGGCTTTGTCAAAGCTGAGATCGGGCATGCAAAATATGTCATCCTGGTTCACACCGAGTGTAACTCGATCAAGGGAAATGTTTTGAAAAATAAATAAATAAATAAATAAAAATAATAATAATAAAATAAAAATGACGGAATGTGAAATCAATTAAGGTAGTGAATCAACGAATGCTTTGCCAGCTTCGCTGGTCACTATATTTAAAGGGGACTAATGTGGAAGTTGTACCTGATGGGACTAATGTGTAAGTTGTACCTGTCGGGACTAATGTGAAAGTTGTACCTCACGCACTAATGTACAAGTTGCACCGAACAAACAAACTATTTCTTTCAACGAAAATTAAATCTATAAATTCATTGTTGTACTTATTTTTATTTCATATTGCTCGCGCACTTTATTTCTTAATTGAAAAAAAAACAAAAAAAACTTTATTCTATATCGTTTGTAACGATACTGATTATTATTAATTTTTTTTTCTTTTTCTTAAAAAAAAAAAAAAAAAGATTTTGATGAAATTCTGGTAAAAGCAGAATTTAGTTTAGAACGGAGGACTATTAGTTTTTTTTTTTCTTCAAATTATTACATCGCTTTCAAATTATTCAATTATATTTTCGCTAAATTTTAGGTTTCGATAAATGTCCAACTATCGAGAAATGATTTCGACAAATGTCCAACTATCGAAAACGACAACGCAAAAATCCCAGATTGAGACTAATAGTCCTCACTCCTAATAATAATAATAATAATAATAATAATAATAATAATAATGTAGTGATTTCGCACATTCGAAAAGCCCAATTTAAATATAATTTTTAGTTATATTTAAATATGTTTTTTTCCTCCTTATTATTCTGGAACTGTTATGCGAATGGTGTTGTTTTATTTAAAATATATGTATAATAAAAAATAAGCGTTTTTTTAAACCTTCAAACCCGGAATTAATTGAGCTGCTAAGGCGTTAAAAGCATTTTCAGTTATTTTACTAATGAATTTTGAGAAAATGATTATTTTCTGGAGTTTAAGGGGAAAATACATTTATAAACAGTGAAAAAATAATTCCCGAACATTAAAAGATCCTTGCGTATTCTAAATTATTTTTAATTTCCAATTGTTTTAATGAGAGTTTCATGCATGTACCATAAAATGCTTGTGTAAGTGATTTTGCATATCATAAAAACAGTATAGTAAAAAAATTATACAGTGCGTATCGAAATAATAGGTCCACCTGCATTTTTCGAAATTTCGACTCTTAATTGAGAATAAGAATCACTTTTTTGGTAGAGATAATTAATCAGTAATTGTTATAACTATTTATGAAGAAATTTCTTAAAAATAAATAATTCCTTTTTATTTTATGCAAATTTTGATTTTCAGACCGTTTCGTCAAGATAGGCCCGCCTTCAGAAATTTTGCCCCAATCACGTTTATTTCCAAACAATTTGCATAAATATCATTGCTTAGTCTTACTGCGGGTAAATGCTGGCTGCTGTGGAGGTATTTAAACAGATTTGAACATCACGTTGTAGCCAAACGAAATTGATCGTCCTTTCAGTCTTTCGCTGGTTCAGCAGGGGAAAATTGATGCATTTAAAACATGTGGAAAATCGAATAGATAAAAAGGTAAACAGATCACATAATGTTTTAAAACAGATCAAATAATGTTAAACAATTATTTGCGACTTAGGAATGCTTATGGCAGTAAAAAGCATCTGGCCGCCCATCAAAAGTAACACCCGACAGAGAAGAACTATCGTAAAGGAGTTAAAATCTGGAAATATGAGCTTATCTACTGTGGCCAGACAACAAAACCCTCCAATATTAAAATCTACAGTCCATAGAATGGTAAAGAAGTTCGGAAATATAGTTTACGTGAAGAGGAAAGCGGTTCCGAAATTGACTAAAAAGCACAAAGAAAAGAGATTGAAATTCGCACATGAAATGATGTCCTGGAAACAAGATTGGCATCGTGTCATATTCAGTGACGAAATAACAGTCAACCTGGATGGTCCAGGTGGCTGGCAGTACTACTAGCACGATCTGCGTAATGATAGACAGATATTTTCGAAGAGGCAAGCTGGTGGAGGTTCCGTTATGGTATGGGCCGGATTCGGAGATGCAGGAAAAACTGATATAGCATTTGTAGACAATAGGTTGAATGCTGCAGGCTATCAACAGCTACTTAAACAATATTTTCTTCCACAAGCAGAGCACATTGGGGGACCATTCTTCATGTTCCAACAGGACAATGCTCCTGTGCATACTGTAAAGTCCACTTTCGAATGGTTTCTGGATAATGGTGTACATATTATCGATTGGCCACTTTGCAGCCCCGACCTGGATCCGGTAGAAAACATGTGGGGGTATACACGCAAGAGCGCTGTATGCAGGCGGAAGGCAGTACAACAATATTGCAGACTTGAGAAAGGCTCTTTCCTCCGAACGGTCAAAAATCAAGAAAAGGTGTTTGCAAAAACTTGTAGAAACCATGCCGAACAGGATTTATGAGCTTATTCTGAAACAAGGTGGAAAATTTTCTTATTAATTCAACATTAATTTGATGCTTGGTTCAGTGGACCTATCTTTTTGAAACAGCTTTTTCATGTAATTTTTGTTTTCCTTATTATTCCTATTATTTGTATATTATTCATGTATTATTTTACATTGAATGAAGTAATGTAGTTTATACTAAAACAGTACTTTGTACACAATAAAACCTTTTTTATCACCATAACTTTCGTTTTTACTGGTGGACCTATCACTTCGACCCGCACTGTAAATATATTTTTATACATAAGTTATTCATAATTCACTATGATTTGAACGAATTGGAAATGTTTTTAATATAGGCATTAAGGGGACGTCCGTTAATTACGTGAGGCAGTTTTGGCGATTTTTTTATTCCTCTCCCCCCCCCCCCCCCCCTGGTGAGATTTCGTGAGATTTGGCTTGACCCCCCCCCCCTTCCCCTAATCTCACGTGAGATTTTCAAAATTCGTACTTTTACTGTAAATGCGTTGGATTTATTTCAAAAAACACAATTCGCTTTATTATTTTATTGAAGTCTTGATAAGACTAGTTTTTAAGATTGGATAGATTGTATTCTTTAATCACAGTAATATAATTGAACAATAAAATACTTAAATAGAATTTAACTAAATTTTCTCGCAATTTTAGATTGTTTTTTTGCAGGAAAAATATGTGATATTTGCCGAGACCACCCCTCTCCCCCCACGTGAGACTGGGTGAGATTCGGCGTGGCCCCCTCCCCCCTGAACACCTCACGTAATTAATGGACGCCCCCTAAAATCTTAAAGTTAAAATTAATATGAAAATTCGTGACTAATAATCAAATTAACATTAATATATTCTTAAAGTTATCGCATATAGTGCACATAATTCACAAAGTGTAACCCCCCCCCCCCCTACAGCCCAAAATGCAGGGGAGCCATTTTCTCCGTGAAGGATCAAAACTGTGACAGCATGTCATCGGACCTCCTTGGAATGCATCCCAGACCATCGCCAGTAACCTATAGCGCAGTACCAGTGCGACGTTAAGCCTAACCAACCAACCAACCTAAAAAAATTACTTTAAAATTTGAAACTTTGAAGAAGCTTTAATCATCGTTTAGCGGCTGTAACTGGAAACTTGTACACTTGTTTAAACTTTAATATAGTTTCACATTTTTTAAAATTATGTATGTATATTTTTAAATACAGTTATTTACCCCTTTGACATTAAATTTCTGTGACATATTAGCAAAAAAAATTTATGAATAAACAGTAAATTAACATTTACAATATTTTTAAAATGATTGTATATACAGGAATACTTAATTCACAAAATTTGAAACTTTGAAGAAAGATAATTTTGAAATTTAAAATTTTGATATTACATATTGTTTAGCATACTAGGGTTGGAAAATGATATTTGTTGAAATTTTCATTTACTTTCAAACATTTCCGAAAACTGAAATATGCATATTTTTAATTGTACCGATTTTATTCATTATTAGTCATTACTCGTGACATTAATCGTATGGTATTAACGATTTTTTTTTTTTTTTAAGCACTTACATGCCAGTTTTTATTCAAATAAAATATAGCTTTTTCAATATCAAAACATTCGAATTTAAACTTTTCATGAAAAGCTTAAAAAAAGAAAAAAAAAAACTCTCAGAGTCATAAATCAGCCTTTTTATTCCGTTTAAATAATACCTACTAAGTCTTTCCTATACCAGAGAAATCAAGGATAGAATTTCTCTGATTTAAAATCACCTGAAAAGACTCATTTTGTTAGAAGTTACATTTAAATTGAAAATAAAAGAAAAATTTTCATAATTTTATTTCTGGATATCTTTTAAATGTTTCATTTAATATTTAATATATGGTATACTTTAAAAATTGCTCATTAGAAGTTTTAAAATACTCTGTAATAAGCCCCTTCTACATTATTCAAAATAATGTATGCATTTTCCACATTAACTTTATTTAATATTAATAAACATAAAACAAAATTTGTATCATTTATAATAATCACAAGGACTTACGAAATGCATTTCACTTACATGTAAACAAACACACACAAACAAAAAAGATATTTTTATTATTGAATGGAACTGATTGATTGCATAATATTTTTACTTCATATTGAAGTCAACAAAGTGAAGATTTGCGTTATAAATGTCATTATAAAACTACATTATAAACATGGGAAACATATTTAATTTTAGAAAATTTGATGAATGTTGCACCGCTGCACCATTTTTACTACATTTTTTTTTTCTCTTCAAAGATTCAATAATTTAATATAAGTTGTTCTATCATAATTATATATTAATAATTATTATTATTAAAAACTATTACTATTATAATTAAATAATAATTATTATTAAGGGTTAATTATTTTATCAATTTAAACAAACCAAAAAAAAAAAAAAAAAAAAAACTAATAATGATAGTTATTTATCTTATCATTCTGATCATAAATATATCGATTTCAATTGAAATCTTCATCTTACATATCACAATTATCAAAAAAGTATTATTTTGTCCAAATTTACAAATTATGCTTCTTTATTGTATTCATAACGTTAGAGGAAATTGAGCTTACTCTGTAAAATTTTCAACTTCATTAAAAATATTTTTGTAAATACTTAGGTATATTTTTAATCTTAAATAAACCTAAAACTTAAAATGTTATTTAAATATATTCGTACTATTAAAGAAAATAATGCATTAGGTTTTGTCGAACAAAATTTTATTTCTTAAAAATAAACCTTTCTTTTTTTTTTCTTTTCTCTTGGATATACGTTTCATAGCGAAGCAAAAGCTGTCATTCCAAATTATTTATACTCCCAGTAACGAAATAGTTTTTACTCATTAACGTCTTTCATAATGCGAATAAAGAATATATTTTTATAGAAATAGGCTTTTACAATTTTATTTCATATCATGGTACGTGGAAAATGTATATTTTGGAATGTTTACTAAATTTAAGTATCATAGGTATTAAAAGATTAACCAAATAAAAATATATATTTTTTTTCCTGAAAAAAGAGTTATAAATAAAACTGGAATAGATTATATAAATGTCTTCATAAAAATTAGAAGATATACTTAACATAAAAAAATCGTTATGAAAAAGTTACAGAGCTGTGTTATAAACAAAAGAGCAACTGTAACACCTTTTTAGTTCCCCATCATACTATAGGTATTGGGAACTTAGGTAATCGTGAAAAATTTCGACCTCGGTTTTTTGACTTTTTTATACGTTTTCAGGTGAGAGGAAACCGAAAATGACAAAATTTGTATTGTGTCTGTCTGTAGGGTGTCTGTTAGTGTGTCAGTTCGTTAGTGTGTCAGCCCGTTAGTGTGTTAGTCCGTTAGTCCGTTAGTTTGTTAGACTGTTTACACGATATCTCACGAACAAATGATCGCAGAGAGGTCAGATCAGTTTTTAAATATTACTTTCGATACTGGCAAGAACCCTATTCATTTGCAACATTCGAATTTAAAAACTTCGTAAGTTATTAGAAATTTACGTAACATTTACGGAACATTAGATTACGAAAACAGCTAGAAGAATTTATCATCAAGTACGTTGGTAATAAATAAAAAAATAAAATAATAAAATGAATAAATATTATTTATGAAATTTTGTATGTTGTTCATAATGAAATGTTGGCAAAGTAATTTTTTTGGCAAAGAGATTTTTTAATTATATTTTATAATGTCCATGCAGGGTTGTTTTAAAAAATAATTCTGTTGGAACATTACGTTATGGAATCCGTTAGAATATTTCATCATCAAGTACATTGGCAATTATTAAAAGAAAAAAAAAAAATATTATAATTCATTCCCTTCTTTTACTAAAAATTTGATTGCAGAAAAGATTAATTTAATTTTTTATTCCAGAAAATGAATTAGATTTAAATGATAAAGTTTTATCTTTTTTTATCTTTTTTTTTTTTTTTTAAACAAAAAGTGAAAATTGAATATTAATAGTTGTTATGACAAAATCGCCCGTATTGTAGAATAATCCCATGTCCTCGAATTATGAGGATAGTCGATATTTTGAAACTGATTTTCTACTATTTGAGAAATTGTAGCGAAGAAATATTATATTATAATTGTAGCAATTCAAATGCTCAATTTTTGCATAAATTATACCTCTGTAAATGTGTACTTTTTACATTTTTAATAGCGTCTTTGATTTTCGGAGGACGTCATTTGGTCACCCTACGTTAGGCCGATGTTAAACCTATCCACTCACTCAAACAATTTAGAAGCATATTCCGTTAATACAAGCTTTTCTTCAATAAACAAGCCTGTGAAACAACAACAAACAAATAAATAAATCCTGACCATAAAAGATGTATATTATAAGTTTATAGTAGCTATGCTTCTGTGTGTGTCGAACAGACCAAAACGAAAAGTTCGATTTCCATATGTTTACTACAAATAAAAATTAGTTATGAAATATAAAATTGTAGGGCAGAGAACTTTAAATTAATATATATATATATATATATAAAGGAAAATATTAATCTATTTAATATTGTTATTACAGTAAGATTTTTTTAAAAATTTATTTATTTATAAAACTTCATTCTTTAAAATGTTATCTAAGTATTATTGGGAATTTATAATCAGTTTCCAACGTATTTTTATAAGACATGAGAAATACTTAACAAGTTTATTTTATGGGAAATTTAAAATAAATATTATTTAGAATTTTCTTTTTATTATATGGATAACTTTACTTTACTCTTTTTTTTTTTTTTTTTTTTTTTTTTTTTTTTTAAAGATGTAAATTGTTTTTTGTAATTTGTAAAATAATTACAAAGACTATTTGTCGCTTTGAATTAGTGTTTTATACTTAAGTGTTTATACTTAAGTGTTTCACACTTAATTGTTTTTCAATAGTTCAAGAAATATAAGAGTACAAAAACCGTTTTCCTTTAATTTTATGCTTAAATTGATTCAAAGTATTGATTTATTTAGAATACATAAAGAGAAAGAATATTTATTTAAAATACATTAGGAGAACGCGTTTTGAAGATTAATACATTAGTAATTGTCTTATAAGAATAATTACTTTTTTAATTGTTTTTGTACTTAAAAAAATCTAAAGTTTAAGCATCAAAACTATGTAAAAGATATTATTTTGGCTTTTGGAAATATTTTAGTATTTAAACCCGACAACGAAATGAATTAACGATTTTTTTCTCCAATTACGTCAAAAAAGTAATTTATAAAAATAAAAAATAAAAAAGTACGCTAGTATTTGAAAATTAATATATTCAGTTGGATATAACGTAAAAAAAAAAAAAAAATTAACATATACAAATTATATAAACATATGCGATTTAACAATTCTCAGTGTAAATCAGTTAATAATGTTGAATATGTTAAAAAATAAAGATACTGAAAAATGTAATTTTACAAATATGATTACCTTATGAGGAATAAGCCAAATAAATAAATAAATAAAAATAAGTAAATAAATAAAATAAATAAAATAAAATAAAATATTTAAATAGGAAAAAAAAAAACTTTTAAAAAATAATTTATATATATATATATATATATTTGAAAGCAACAATCAAAAAAAGAATATCTTTAAACTGGTTTCAAATGTAGTCATTTCATTGACATTGCTGATGAAAAAGGGATTTATATACCAACTAGCCGGCTACACCCGCTTTGCTGATGACTAAACTTAAATGAATTTTCAAAAGATTTGAATCACTATTTATATTTTGTATCACATTTTAGGCTTTGTAACATAATTAAAAATTCCTTTTCAGGCCAAAAATTCAAAATAATATATTACAAATTAAATTAAATAAAATATTTACTCCATTTTGTACTTGTATTGAAACAATGCTCTATGGTCTTATGTGAATGATTCTGAAGAACGAATCAACAATTGTTTATGGATTTAATGGATTATGTATGGGAAATAAGTACGCTGTAATTTAAAAATTGCAGCTCTTAGAACTTCAAAACTGATAATAATAATAATAATAATAATTAAGAAAAAAAAAGCAATTCATTATTCTTTAACATAGACTTTTATTATTATTATTATTATTATTATTTTATATTAGACTCTTATTTTAAGATAAAAGCAACATTGTGAAACTTTGAAACTATGAAAAAGCACATTGAGAAACTTTGCAACGTAACATCTTTAAATCTAATAACTTGATGTATATAGTATCCTCACAAAAAAGGAACAGTTTTTAGAGCTCTTTTAAAAAGGTATAAAATCTATACAGTATCATTTAAAAAATTCATCAGTTTTTGCTAAAAAAAAAATGATTGACTTTTATCAAAAGCAATTAAATGATATCTTGTTGTGAAACTTTGCAGCATAATATCTTTAAATCCAATAACTTGGTGTATACAGTGCCCTCACAAAAGACGAACAGTTTTTAGTGTTCTTTTAAAAAGGTATAACATCTGTGCAGTACCTTTGAAAAAAATTCATCAGTATTTATTTAAAAAAAAAAAAAAATGGCCGACATTCATCACCAAAGAATTTAATCTAAACCAATCAAAAATAGGATTGGTCCGCCCGGATGTATTCCGCCGAGAAACTCTTTGCTTTATTTATATAGATGTAATTAAAATAGTAGTTTGGATTTATATGCAAGATAAATAGGACTTTTTCACTAATCGAAATTGAAATTCTTTTAATTATGTTTTTTAACTCATATAAGAAAAAGTATTAGCTTTTAAATAAAACCTTAAAAAAAAAAAAAAAAAAAAAAACTGTAGAAAACTACAGATATAATGCAGTTATCTGTACTTCTCGAAATAGACTGATATAAAACGTAAAGCATCAGAATACTCTTTTTTTTTTTCTTGTGCTTGGGAAGTTATAAAAATATATTGCCTTCTTGATTTTTGACAAACAAAATAATTTCAATAAATTCTCTATGTAATTTTAAATCTTCAAAAATAAAATTAAATAGTAATATTTAAATGGAAAGATTTTAAAATTTCAAGTATAAGATAAAAGGATATTTTGAAATTACTATTTTAATATAATTATAATTATGTATAACCAACTATTAAAATATTTATTAGCATAAAAACTACTTAAAGAATTCCCAATATCAAAGAAATTTAAACGTGTGTAATCATGTTGTCTTAAATTTGGAACACTTCCAGGGTTGTGAAGTAAATTTTCGTAGTGAGGGAGACTAAATAATAGAAAATAAAATCTCATTTTCTTTTTTTTTTTTTTTTTTTTTTTTTTTTTTTTTTTGTATGTGTGTGTGTAAAATGGGTGCCCCATAAGTCTGTAGACATTTTAAAAAATCATAACTATTGAAGGAATCGGTAATTTTGAACTTGGTTTGCGAAAAAGTTACTCTCTTGAAGGGTGATTATTCTTATAAAGAAAAAAACAATTAGTTAAAGTTTTCGTCGATAAAGGGCACTGTACGCGAGCTAATTACAAGGCTCCATCAAGAAGTATATTTATTTCTATGAAAATTTTTACATGCAGTTGAATCCTATTCTATGTGTTCGCCATCACCAAAATTTACAGTTTATAAACGAGTTACAACATCGCTAGTTATAGCTTCAGTAGGTGGTTCTTCGCTCACGGAAAACATCTTCAAATATAACGTGTTATCCTCCAGGTAAGAATCGGAAATTAAAACTTTGTGAGGTTGAGACGTTAGAACGTCACCACAGTTGTTTCAATTAAGCTGGATCCTGCAAAGTAGGAAGTGGGGACGGTTAAAATCACTCCGTCGCCAGTGGCTCGGTGACGGTTGAGGTCGAGATAGTTTTGTGTCGGCAGGGTGCTGTATTAAAAGACTTAGATTTTGAATATTAGTTAAATTAGAAGTGATTTTTAAAAGTACGGATTGAAATGTAGTGAAAGGAGGGTGCAGGAAGAAGTATAAAAATAGAGATGGTTTTAGTAGATGGTGTGGATGTTGGAGGATCGATAGTGGATGTTGGAGGATCGTATAGTGGATGTTGGGGTATCGTATAGTGGATGTTGGAGGATATTATAGCGAATGTGATGATTCTTATTTTGGTGAATATCGAAAGTAGAGTAGAGGAGATTTAGTTGTGGGAAGTTAAGTAGTGTTGAGCGTTGGTGAGTGTCTACTAGTTTTCGGAAGGTTCAAGCTGGGATAGAAGGGAATCCTCTGTCCCATAGTGAAGCCGTAGTATTGGAGTAAGAGTGCGACCGTCTCTACACTTTCGACTATCTGCTGTGGTGAGATATTTAAGATTACCTACTTAAATTGTTGATTCATATATTTTGATTAAGTAAAACGCTGGCTGAGCTATATAAATTTACCAGGCCGCCCTCCCATTGATCTGCTCAAATAAACTTTAGTTATTGTTATTTAAAGTCTTGTGTTCTCTTAGTAATCTAATTAAGTACAGTCGCCAGAAGTATTCTTCGAGCAACTCCACCCCGTCAGAATTTTTCACGATTCGATTCAGTTGTCGGTTTGAATAATAAATATTTAGAATTTAAATATATTATTTAAATATTTTATTTTAATAATAAAATATTTATTATTTAAATATTTTATTTTTAATAATAAAATATTTATTATTTGTTTATCGAATCGTTAAAAATATATTATTTGTTTATCGAATCGTTAAAAAAATATATTCAATATTGGTACAGCATTCATTTAAAAAATGTCCTTATTCAATATTGTAAATTTCAGACAGAATGAGTACGGCTATTTATAAAGAATGAATCCAAGTCAATCAACCAATCAACCAACCTTGAAAAAAAAAAAAAAAAAAAAAAAAATTTTTTTTTTTTTTTTTTTTTTTTTCAAGGTTGGTTGATTGGTTGATTTAAAAAAATAATCCTTATTCGATATTTCTATCTCAAAGGCATTAGCTATCTCAGATTCAAAGGCATCGTTTTAATATTAAAATAATACTATTATCCAATTCAAAGTCTCAATTTATAAACATCCAATATTGGCACTCTATCTATCGCAAAAAAATGGGCCGAACGAAGCGTCAAAGACAGAAATCTGCCATGAGACGCTTCGTTCGGCCCATTTTTTTGCCCCCTCCAGATTTAAGGCATCAGTTTGTACCATCTAGATCGATCCCCCACAAAGACTTTGATTTTGGACGGAGGGGTGTCTGTCCAAGAAATAGTCTCAAATCTATCTTCGTGGAGGCGAGGGTCGTCATCGTGGTCCCCATCGAAGAACAGCATGGTTCTGTCTATGAAATCTTTTAAGAATTCATTTATGAATGTGTCAGAGTCCCTCACGATCCGAATTCGGATGGCTTTATGGATGCATGAGGTGGGTACTATGGGGTCTAGAATCTGGATTTTAGAGGATGTCAGCATGGCCTCGAATCCCAACGACGACAGGGCATCTCCAAAATGTATCTCGTCGACTGGATACACCCAGGTATTGGCTAGAGAGATAGGTAACCTGACCCTCCTGTAAACGAGATCGCACACCTTCAGCCTGGTCGTTTTTTTCACATAAGCATTCGATCGACCCATCAGCTTGGCCACATCAGAGGCCCTGACGAACAAAAGTCCATCCGCAGAGACTACGAATAGGATTTTAGCGTCAAGCTGTGGATGTTCAATAGTGAATAGCATGACTTATGGCAATAGCAATAAAAGTCAAAATGATGCAGGCTCTTAGAGGCAGCTCGTATATATACCCGAGTCGTGACCTCGTTTTATCAGGCTTTACTAAGAAAACAGGATGTATCAGCTGTTTTTTGAGGATGCGATAAAATCTGTCCTTCTAGAACGATAAAATTATTTATATAATTAATCCGATAGCATGAGGATGTGCGTCATGCGTCACAGGATGTAGATAAGATATTTACTTGGAATTTAGATAGAACTAAAGATTACTGCTAGTATATATACAGGCTGCTGGACGAGACATTTCATTCTGAGCTACTGCTTACTGTTTGATACTTTCCAAAATGATCTTCCAAATTCTGTCTGATGAACTGAATGTTAAATTAACATGCTTTTTATCATTTGACGACCAAATTTTTATCAAAGGCCGAGACGTGGCCTATTACATGGGGCATGAAAACTCCAGTAGAGTGGTGAACTTGTGCCATATAACGGTAACAGACATTGCTCCTGAGGGCTTGAAACTACCCCCGTCTCTAGCCAAGACATGCGTCTTTGGACTAGAGGATGCAAAAATATTGATGGATATGCATCCAGGAGAGTTTGATTCCCTATTTCAGGGGCCGATTGAAATTCTTACGCCCATCGAATGCAGCTTAAACCTGAGGCGGCCTGTCCAGGTTAAGCTCGCAGCCATAACCTCATCCAATGCCACAATGGAGAGTTTCTTGGCCGACTTAAAGAATGTCATGGAGGAGTACCTGGCAACGGTACCCATGGACACCTATGTGTTTGGCGAACGATATGGGGACTTGGAGCTAGGCTATTTCCCCCGAAAAATAAAAGTTTTGGTGGGAAACAAGCCCTACTTCTATAAATCCTCGTCTTAAGATCAGGACGAGGTGCAAAAAAATGGGTCGAGCGAAGCCTCTCATGACATAAGTCATTGAGGCTTCGCTCGGCCCATTTTTTTGCGATAGATAGAGTGCCAACATTGGATGCGTACCGATTTGAACTTGTAATTTTCAAGGGATATGGCTTAGCTATAAGATAATTTTGTATCTTGGTAAAATATCTATAGACAAATTTAAGGCATCTGAGTTTAAAAATTTAATTGTTTCGTTTAAAATTTACTGTGTAAAATTTAAAATTTTTAAAGACTAAGTGTGGCGGTCATTATAATTCTAAATTTTCAAGGGATATGGCTTAGCTATAAGATAAATATGAAACTTGGTAAAATATACAGACTCGATAGCTAAATTTAAGGGATCTGAGTTTAAAATTTTAATTTTTTCGTTTAAAATTTACATTTTTTTCGTGTAAAATTTAAAATTTTTAAAGACTAAGTGTGGCAGTCATTATAATCTGATCTCTTAATTTTCAAGGGATATGGCTTAGCTATAAGATAAATATGAAACTTGGTAAAATATACAGACTCGATAGCTAAATTTAAGGGATCTGAATTTAAAAATTTAATTTTTTCGTTTAAAATTTACATTTTTTGTGTAAAATTTAAAATTTTTAAAGGCTAAGTGTAGCCAAGCCAACATTGAATGCGTACCGATTGCAATTTTCAAGGGATATGGCTTAGCTATAAAATAAATATGAATCTTGTTAAAATATACAGACTCAATAGCTAAATTTAAGGGATCTGAGTTTAAAAATTTAATTTTTTTCATTTAAAATTTACATTTTTTATGTAAAATTTAAAATTTTTAAAGGTTAAGTGTAGCCAAGCCAGTTATTATGATCTGATCTCTATAAAAAGATTTTCGAGAAACTATTGACAGGATGCTTGATAAGCGGCTTCGATTAAAATTACAATCAGATCTCTATAAAAAGATTTTTCGAGAAGTGTTGACAGGATATTATGTAAGCCTTTCCTCCCGGTTATAATCAGATCGATAAAAATTGCTCAAGAGACAGGATATTATGCAAGCCTTTCCTCTTGATAAGCGGTTCCTAGAAAATTACAATCAGATCTGTTGATAAGACCGGGTATATATACGAGTGTCCAGCGAGAGCTCTTCAATTGCTAGTCGATCTCTCTACTAGCTGCTTAGATTCATTAGCTCAGTCATGTTTTTCCATGTAAAAAATTATGCCTATGGCGTTGCCTTTAAATGCTTAATGGCCTCTGATGGCACCCTGTTTGTCCGGGCTGAGGACCTGGCTATCTACTCAAGGCATCCTCTAGATCTCCATTTTGCCGAGAGATATGCAGGCCTCACCGTCCGAGATGTAATGGACCCTAAAATCGATTTACCCAAATGGCTCGCTAAGACGAGAATCTTCTCCATTAGCGAAGCCAAACATCATTTGGGAGGGTTCATGGGCAGACAGGAGTTTGATAAGATGTTCGATGGTTCGGCCATGGTGAAATACCAGGCTAACATGAAGCTCAGCTTCGAGAAAGCCATAGGTGTTAGATTTGTAGAAAGGTCCCATACCAAGTTCGAAGACTTCCTTGCCACATACCAACTACAGGTGAGGAAATTTTTTAAACTTGAATATGAGGATTATGAATTATACAAATCCCAAATGACCGGACCGTTGAAGATGACCATCAGGAGGTCATCTAATGAGCAACCCATAGAGAGCTTGTGTTAATCTTTAAAATGAGAGTAAAAAAATGGGTCGAACGAGGTGTCTCATGGCAGAATTTCTGTCTTTGACACCTCGTTCGACCCATTTTTTTGCGATAGATATAGTGCCAACATTGGACGGGTTTAATTTAAGACTTTGATTCTAAGGGGACTTAATTTAAGTATTTATAAAAAAAATCTATTAAGCTAGTATTGAAGAGGTTATCAGCATAAAAAAATAATTAAGACGTTTAAGTTGAGACTTTACAATTTTTTTAAGGTTGGTTGGTTGATATATATTTATAATGCTAATTGAATTAAGTATATTTTCAAATTTAAAAAAAATTGAAAATTTTGCAAATTTGACCAACTTTAAAAACGTGATCTTAAAATAAAAATATTTTTGAAAACTAATCGTGGAATCGTGATTCTTATTACATATACATAGTAAAATAAGCAATTTAATTCAGTCGTTTTTTTTTCAAATTTAAAAAAAATGAAAATTTTGCAATATTGACCAACTTTAGAAACGTGATCTTAAAATAAAAATATTTTTGAAAACTAATCGTGGAATCGTAATTCTTATTACATATACATAGTAAAATAAGCAATTTAATTACTTTTCAGTCGTTTTTTTTCAAATTTAAAAAAAATTGAAAATTTTGCAAATTTGACCAACTTTAGAAACGTGATCTTAAAATAAAAATATTTTTGAAAACTAATCGTGGAATCGTGATTCTTATTACATATACATAGTAAAATAAGCAATTTAATTACTTTTCAGTCGTTTTTTTTCAAATTTAAAAAAAATTGAAAATTTTGACAGAGGTGATGACACATCAGCAAATTTAGATAAACTGTTACTTTAGCATGATATATATATAGGCTAGCTAGAGTCAATCAATCAATCAACCAACCTTGAAAAAAAAAAAAAAAAAAAAAAAAAAAAAAAAAAATTTTTTTTTTTTTTTTTTTTTTTTCAAGGTTGGTTGGTTGATATATATTTATAATGCTAATTGACTTAAGTATATTTTCAAAAATGAAGATTTAGACTTTGAGTTGACTATTGCAAATTCAACCAACTTTAGAAACGTGATCTTAAAATAAAAATATTTTTCAAAACTAATCGTGGAATCGTGATTCTTATTACATATACATAGTAAAATAAGCAATTTAATTCAGTCGTTTTTTTTCAAATTTAAAAAAAATTGAAAATTTTGCAAATTCGACCAACTTTAGAAACGTGATCTTAAAATAAAAATATTTTTGAAAACTAATCGTGGAATCGTGATTCTTATTACATATACATAGTAAAATAAGCAATTTAATTACTTTTCAGTCGTTTTTTTTCAAATTTAAAAAAAAATTGAAAATTTGACCAACTTTAGAAACGTGATCTTAAAATAAAAATATTTTTGAAAACTAATCGTGGAATCGTGATTCTTATTACATATACATAGTAAAATAAGCAATTTAATTACTTTTCAGTCGTTTTTTTTTCAAATTTAAAAAAAAATGAAAATTTTGACAGAGGTGGTGGCACATCAGCAAATTTAGATAAACTGTTACTTTAGCATGATATATATAGGTTAGCTAGAGTCAATCAATCAACCAACCTTGAAAAAAAAAAAAAAAAAAAAAAAAAAAAAAAATTTTTTTTTTTTTTTTTTTTTTTTTTTTTTTTTTTTTTTTAAGGTTGGTTAATTGATTGATTGCCTCTAGCTAACCTATATATATTATGCTAAAGTATATACATTATCATTGTCCAGCAATGCTTATCTGCGTCTATAAAAATGCATCCTGTTTTCATAGCAAATGAGTTATACAATATCCTGTTTCCGCGACATCTATAATAAGCCTTATCTCATCCTGTTCTCGTAGAAACTGACTTATGCAATATCCTGTCTTCAGATTGGCAATATCCTGTCTCATCTAAAATAAGCCTTATCTCATCCTGTTTTCGTAGAAACTGACTTATGCAATATCCTGTCTTCAGATTATACTAATTGAATTAAGTATATTTTCAAAAATGAAGATTTAGACTTTGAGTTGACTATTGCAAATTCGACCAACTTTAGAAACGTAACCTTAAAATAAAAATATTTTTGAAAACTAATCGTGGAATCGTGATTCTTATTACATATACATAGTAAAATAAGCAATTTAATTACTTTCAGTCGTTTTTTTTTCAAATTAAAAAAAAATGAAAATTTTGGCCAACTTTAGAAACGTAATCTTAAAATAAAAATATTTTTGAAAACTAATCGTGGAATCATGATTCTTATTACATATACATAGTAAAATAAGCAATTTAATTCAGTTGTTTTTTTTTCAAATTTAAAAAAAAATTGAAAATTTTGACAGAGGTGGTGGCACATCAGCAAATTTAGATAAACTGTTACTTTAGCATGATATATATAGGCTAGCTAGAGTCAATCAATCATTCAACCAACCTTCAAAAAAAAAAAAAAAAAAAATTTTTTTTTTTTTTTTTTTTTTTTTTTTTTTTCAAAGGTTGGTTGATTGGTTGATTGACTCAAACATTTTTTTTTCACAGTTGGTAGTTTAACATAATTAAACTCTCTCTCTACGAGCCAGCTTGACGGTCAACTCATACGCTCTGTCTTTTTCGTCAACTACATAGTCTTTTTCTATTTCCTCAAACTTTCTCTTAACCGTAGCAGTCAATTCTTGAAGCATGTCGCCCGATTTGACAGACCATATACCTTCAGCTCTCACACGCATGGAAAAGTTGCTAGGTTTCTCTTCTTCAGTATCCCCATACCTGGATTCTACCGACGGGGGTGCGTAGATATTCGTATGTTGTTCGCAGACTGCGCTCGAGTATTCGTAATACCCTTTAAGCCAATCTTGTAAATTCATCTCGCCTTCGTTTCGAACTGTGATTTCAAAGGCCATCCTTCTGCTGAACGGTATAATGCTGGGATACGTAGAGGTTACCCGGCCATCGGTCCACAGTTTCTGGATACGGTAGATCTCCTCGATAGGCATTCGGTGCGTCTTCACAAGTACCTGAAGCATATCGTTGAAATCAAACACGCGCCTGGAACTCATGTTCAAGCGTTGTGCATTGGGATATAGATTAGCCAGATCCTTGTTGGAATATCGATGTGCAAAGTTGTAAGGTGACGCGTAGCCTAGATATTTGCCAACATCGACGGCTATGAAATAAACATCTCTACCAACAGTAGCGGCGATGAGTGCAGGCTTGGTATCAAAACAAATTTTCAGATACATGATTGCGCTATGATCTTTCAATAAACAGAGACAATGGAAGAATGATGGTAGCTTGAGTACGGAACCACTATTTATATAAAATATCCATGAGTGGGCGTGGCATGTAAAAAAAAAAAAAAAAAAAAAAAAAAAAAAAATATATATATATATATTTTTTTTTTTTTTTTTTTTTTTCAAGTTAGTTGTTTATTTAGTTATCATCTTTGATCTAGAAAACTTCTTTATAAGCTTATCCGCCTCGTTTTCAATCTCTGTACGAATCGAGTCCAAGTCATAGCTGCAGCCCTCGTCCTTTTCATAGACTGAAATTATATCTTTTAGCGAATCGCTCACCATTTCTTCTTTGATTTTTTCAAAGTCTTCGCCGATTTTGGAGTACGCAGATAGGTATCTATTATAATTTACATAATTTTTGATCTTGTACTTGTTCAGAGCTTGTTCGTTGAACTGCTTACGCTTAACCTTAAAAATGTTCCTAGAGCGTGGAGATTCTTCAGCGTCGGCCTTCATGACGAATCCTTCTAGCGGACACTCTGCATAAGCGCTGGGATATGTTTCAACTTTTTCGTACAGATCCCCTATCGTTTGGTAATCTAAATCTAAGATGGGTACGTGGGGTAGCTTCACTCGCTGGAAAATGTTCACGGCGTCGCTATACTTCATAAACGTATCTGAATCCAGTTGGTAGATGTCGAAGGCCCGAAAAAAGACAGTCTTGCTACCGAATACGGCTTCGGATTCAAAATCACGATAGGTTATTCTCTTCATGTGGCTTCCGAATACTTCTCCATAAATGATAAAATTGTCATGTAAAATGTCTTTGATAAGCCGTACCTTTTCCGACAGCGGTTCCAAGATTGCGTTCAAGTTAAAAAGGCGTGTCTTTTCATCTAGCACTACGTTTCTAGATTGTATCCTGAACGTATTCTTCACGTAGCCAATACCGATATTAGAGCCATCCAATTTTTCGGTAGCTATTAAAGGTATGCCCGAATAAATTTGGCTTGTGATCTCGTGGTACTTGATAAGAGCCATCGTAAATAGATTAGAAACAGAACGTATTGTCTGGTCAGACTAGAAAATATCTAATAAGCTATTTCAATGAGTATGAAGACAGAATGAATGTAGCTTGAGTACGGAGCCGCTATTTATACTAAATATAAATCAACTAATCAACCAACCATCTGAAAAAAAAAAAAAAAAAAAAAAAAAAAAAAAAAAAAATTTTTTTTTTTTTTTTTTCAGATGGTTGGTTGATTAGTTGATTTATATTTAGTATAAATAGCGGCTCCGTACTCAAGCTACATTCATTCTGTTGGTTTCTAAAGATATTTCTAAGTTGGCTGCTACAGTTCTAAGTTGGCCGTTAAAGCTATATTTCTAAGTTGGCTACTAAAGCTATATTTCTTTAGCCAATCATTGTAGATGGCGCTGCAGTCTATATATATAGTATATATATAGTATATCTATTAGGGTGGGTGGGAGTGGAATTTATTTCTTCTACTGTACGGTCATGCATAAACTAGCTCCTGACCCACTTCTTTTAAAATAGGATGAAATAGCATAATTTATACAGTATTGGCTTTGAAAACAAGACTTTTGTCTGACAAATTACTGCAGGTTTTCATGAAATCAGGATAGATCATAGGCTTTTATAGAAAAATCTCCATCAATCTTGCTGAAAACCTATTACGAGTGACCCGTTGCTGGCGAGACACAATGAGCGTGTAGTCATGTTAGCCATAGTATATATAGACAAGCTTCAAGGGTGGGCGTGGCACCTGAAAAAAAAAAAAAAAAAAAAAAAAAAAAAAAAAAAAATTTTTTTTTTTTTTTTTTTTTTTTTTTTTTTTTCAAGGTTGGTTGGTTGGTTGATTACATTCTCTATATATAGTATCGCTGACGTGCCACTTCATCAGTCTATCTCAATCTTTGCCAGCAACGGCTGTCCCTCGCCGATAGCAACCCTCTCTAAGCGATAATCTAAAAGGTCATCCGGTCGAGCCTTATCAGATATCATGCATCCGCTCGCCAGAGTATAAATACCGGCCTCTCGCCCCAGCTCATTCATTCTGACCCTCTGCTTTTTGAAATGGCCACTCTATCATTTGACTCTCTGACGGACGAACGAGTTGATTGCGACTGTGTCATAATACCGCAATGGAACGTATTGAACACCCCTCGCATATCTTGTGAATTGATATGTAATTACGACCGTTCTATGAAAATGCCAGCTCAAGCCATTATTCCCAAACCTAAGCCAGTTCTCATTCAAAAACCAGCACCAGCACTTAAACCAGATCCAGTTCCCACACCTAAGCCTGATCCAGTTCTCACACCTAAGCCTGATCCAGTTCTCACACCTAAGCCTGATCCAGTTCCCACACCTGATCCAGTTCAAATTTCAATACCCATGTCAGAGATGATGTATTTTAAAGTACCAACGCTATTAAGCCCGCTACCAAAATCTCCAATTTCAGAAGACCCGTCCAAAGTAACAGTTTATCGCCCTTGGAAGCCTCCACCGAAGATAGATTTCGTGGTACGGCCTAAACTAAAAACTGCCGGCTTTGAAGATCCTAGAATTCGAAGACGGCAGGGCATAGTCGTTCTCAAGTCAATCGTCGATCTGAGAGATGGCAAATGTTACAGCCACATACAAACAGAGGTCAGGAAAAATTACTGTTGGGTTTAAGCCCAAACGATTTATAAAAAAATCGGGTCGAACGAAGTGTCTCATGGCAGATTACTGTCTTTGACACTTCGTTCGACCCGTTTTTTTTGTAACAATTATATTGCCAATATTGGATGCGTTTAAGATTTTGACTTAAGAATTTGAATGGATATTTTTATAACTGAAGTCTTGGAGATATATATTTTTATATAACTTAAAACAGTTTGGCAAAAAAATATTATTTTCAAATCAAAAACTATAAAATTGAAATTATAAACTTTGAAAAATTGCTTTTAGTATCTTGAAAAAATTATAGAAATCGGCCAAAGACACTTTAACATGATATATATAGGTTAGCTAGAGTCAATCAACCAATCAACCAACCTTGAAAAAAAAAAAAAAAAAAAAAAAAAAAATTTTTTTTTTTTTTTTTTTTTTTTTTTTTTTTTTTCAAGGTTGGTTGATTGATTGATTGACTCTAGCTAACCTATATATATCATGTTAAAGTGTATACACTATCATTGTCCAGCAATGCTTATCTGCGTTTATAAAAATCTTTACTGCATCCTGTTCAGCATCCTATTTCATAGCAAATGAGTTATACAATATCCTGTTTCCGCGTTTAGCGACAAATAATTCTATAAATAGCCTTATCTCATCCTGTTTTCGTAGAAACTGACTTATGCAATATCCTGTCTTCAGATTGACAATATCCTGTTTCCACGTCCAGCGACTCTATAATAAGCCTTATCTTATCCTGTTTTCGTAGAAACTGACTTATGCAATATCCTTCAGATTGACTATATAAGCTCTGGCATTTCATCGAATAGCCATTCTCTCTTCGGAGCTTTAAACTACCAATATGTATAAAGCTCAATGCTCTCTGAAGAAACTTAAAGCGGTAAACTCGCTACGAAACCGTTTTGGGGTTATCGAGCTGTTTCCCAAAAACCTTTCGCCTACCGTTAAGAAATTGGAAGAGTATCCACACTTCCAAACCATGATCGGTGAAGGCAAGATTTGTGTATTCTGTCTATACATGACGTCCGATTTGAAGATTGAATTCAAAAAACGTACTCTGACGGACAAGATAACGAATACAATCCCAGCCATAGGCAGAGAGGCCAAGACAAACTATCCGCTGAGACCTCAGGAGATTAAATGGAGCACTCTGATGAACCGATATAAAAGACCCCCCAGCGAAGCCAACAGAACCAACGCCGACGTGAGAATTGGTTTCAAGTGCCCCAACAATCAGTTTCTTGTAAAGTCCTATTTTACGTTTGGTCAGCGAACCGTCGGACAAGGATGCGCCCATATCATACAGACTTTGAACGTGCCATTCCTGTTCTTTGTGAGGCGTCCTGGCGAGACACGAGTAAAACCGGACAACAGATACTTTGCTGGCGACAAGCTCCATTATTACGACCGTTTCATATTGATTGCCGACTCCAGTTACAAGGTGCCTGCTGGGACCACATACATTCTGTTTACGACTCAAAAAAACTTTTTCAGTTTGGACATTGTGCCAGAGAATTTAGAGTTGGGCTTCGAAACCAAAAATCCTTTGGTGGAACGCATAACAAAAATAGATGGTATGTACGACATATCCGTACCAACGCCCATGATACAGCATATAGATGATGAAGACGACTCTCCCGTAGAAATGAGTACTGATAGAATAACATCTAAATATTTTGATAAGCCAACGTCTCCATCCCAAGAGCCAGAGATCTATTTTCCTGAATCATCCCAAGAGTCGTCCCAAGAACCAGAGCCAGAGATCTATTTTCCTGTGGACAGAAGAACAATAGTCATAACAACAAACTTTGCAGCCCAATACAAGTCTCTGACTTTTAAAGACTGGAAAAACTTGAAAGATCGCCCCGACAATAACTTTGTACGCCCCTACGGACCAGATCTACCTGGACTTGACCTGAGAATTAAATCGGTAAAACGGAAGGCTGAAACGATTCCCAAGAGTGCCAAGAAACATAAGCCATCTTTCAAGGAGGCGGCCACAAATACAGAGCCAGAACCAGAGCCAGTGTTTAAATGCCCACCTGAGCCAGTTTTTAAACGTCCAGCACCCATTGAAAGTCCTGAGATATGTCCCATTGAAAGTCCTGAACCCATTGAAAGTTCTGAGATATGTCCTGTTGAAGATCCTGAACCCATTGAAAATCCCGAGATATGTCCCATTGAAAATCCTGAGATATGTCCAGAGCCTATTGAAAATCCTGAATCCATTGAAAGTCCTGAGATATGCCCCATTGAAAATCCTGAGATATGTCCTGATCCCATTGAAAATCCAGCTCCCATTGAAAATCCAGAATATTTTTATGGATGGCCTACTATTGAAAGGTCAGAGGTACAAACTGAATTGGATGAGCTTGATAATATTTTATGTACGCCTTTATCCATGCCAGCGGATACGCTAGACTCGTTGATGGATGATCTTATGACGCCATCAACTATACAGTATACTATGGAACCGCTGGAGACTCAGTCAGGCTTTGAACTGCCAGATTTTATGTAACTATAAAAATATGTAAAATTTAAAAAATTTGGGTCAAACGAGGCTTCCTCATGTTTAGATTTGTCATTATGACTTATCTTTACGATGGAAGCCTCGTTTGACCCATTTTTTTTAAATCAAAATGCTACCAATATTGGTATTGAAAAAAAAATAACTTGTAAAATTTATTAGAACAATAAAAAAATTGGGTCAAACGGGTCATGTTTAGATTTGTCAGTATGACTTATCTTTACAATGGAAGCCTCGTTTGACCCACTTTTTTAAATCAAAACGCTACCAATATTGGATTTATAAAAATAATAACTTGTAAATTTTATCAGATTAATTAGAAAGTGACACATGACAATACTTTATCCATCTAAGTCACATTAAAATCAACCAACCAACCAACCTTAAAAAAAAAAAAAAAAAAAAAAAAAAAAAATATTTTTTTTTTTTTTTTTTTTTTTTTTTTTTTTTTTTTTCCAAGGTTGGTTGGTTGGTTGATATATATTTGTTTCCTCGTTCATCACTTTTCATTTATTAAGATTAACTTTTTCAATTTAATCCTAACATGTTTTTATCCAAAGGCTAAGTTTCAAAGCCTCATTTTAAATGAAACCTGTTAATTTTGATCATGTCTATCTTAAACGTGGATCGCTTGGCCATCCAAGAGGCCTTCATGAAAATTAAAACTATAACAAATCGTAGCAATTAGATGTTTGAACTGAGTCCATAATCCTTTAAAATTTATCTAAGCCATAGTAGCCTTTCAATTTTGACCGTTTAAACGTGGATTAGCTATGCAAGAGGTCATGATAAAACTGAGTCACGCTGAGCGTTGCCTGTATCTGAAACAGGTGCCATGTTAAACGAAGACCTTTGACATGGCAATTGAAAACGGGGTATCGCTTAGCAGGCAAAATTTAAACGAGCTGAGCCATAAACGTAACCATTGAACACTGGGCCATGCTTAGCGGTAGCAGCCCATATTGTAAAAATAATATTTACGAGATACAATGGCAAAGCGACAAATGAAAAGCTTAAATGTAGCGGCCCAGTCTATGGCATCATTTTAAATGTTAATATTGAGCCATCCAAGAGACCTTAATAGAATCAGCTTACTGAACAGGTGAAAAACGTAGAGAGTCCATATTGTAAAAATTTAAAATTATAAAATTCAAAAGTGGATATATGTAGGAAGTGTGTTAAGTTTTAAAGTCACATGACCACTCTTAAAATAAAACCAACCAACCTTGAAAAAAAAAAAAAAAAAAAAAAAAAAAATTTTTTTTTTTTTTTTTTTTTTTTTTTTTTTTTTTTTTCCAAGGTTGTCTGGTTGGTTTTATTTTAAGAGTGGGTGTGGTCATGTGACTAGTAAATATCATCGGATCAAAAAGTGATATAACCGAGATTAATTTCGGTGCTAAAAAGAAGAACCCAAATTGTCTTCCCAACTGGCTGAACCCAGATTAGGTATTTTTTAGCTTAAAATCTTAGCTGATCTGAGTTTGGTCGTTGGTAAAAAATATCAGCGGATTTTTCTAAGGCCCAAATGAAATTTTTTCAAACTAAATCTGCCAGACTAGAATTTTATTAAAAATCTGAGTTACACAACGAGAAGCACTTTGGGGGAGCCACTTTGATTTAGAAAAATAGAGCGTTTCTTTAAAGTCAGATCTGTCTCGGTACTACGTTTTGGGCTCGTCCAAGCTTCAGATCCGCTGGTTTTCGTTAGACTTCTTAGAGATTTTGACCTTGACCCCGAACGAAGAGGTTATTGACCCCAAGGAAAAGGTTATGACCCCCATGAACTGAGTCGATACACTGAGTCGATACACTGTTTAAATTTCTTCGTACTTGGACAATCTGTGTTTCAAACTATCATTTTCAGCTTTCAAACTATCATTTTCAGTTTTCAAGATAGTCATTTCTGCTTTCAGCCTTTCCATTGCCTCTTTCAGGCTAGCAATTTCGTTCACGTGTAAATTATAAATAATTTCCAAATATTCCAGTTTTTGGATTTGCAGCATTTCTCTCAGTTCCCTGATATTATTTTCGTAACTCTCTTTCATTTTTTTCATTTCGGCCTCTATCCCTTTGCATCGTCCCAATACGGGCATCACGCATTGAATGCACATCTGTTGAAGTCTGCTGGGTTCCCAATAATCTTCTTTCACGACTTCGTAAAACATCTTGTAATCTTGTTCGGTCTGCATACCTGGCATAAAAAACATCTTTTGTCCGTTGTTCAGATGCAAGAAGTATTGGGTGCGCCTGCTAGCCGACTTGAAATTTCTAGATACGGGCAGTACCAGGTTCAATTTTATGTCTGGCAAATGTTTGATTTTGATTTGATATTTTCCGTTGATGAATACCTTTGGAATTTTGAGCAATTTATCGGGAAGTATGTTGGCATAGTTCTGAGTTATGAGTTTCAGGATGCCTCCGTTCCAGAGCGTAACCAGGACCAGCCTGTAATCTTTGGGCAGCGTCTCTTGGATGTAAAAATGGTTCATGTTACCTACCCCTTTACGGTCTTCGAACGAAAAATTACAGCTGGATTGGCGGCGGCTGAGATATCCCAGCGTATTAACCAAATGCCAGGCGGTCTCTATAGATTTACTTTTCAGGCATCTGTAACCGACATACGGTCGTTCGTCTGGCCTGATCCTACCCCACACGTTCTTGTGAAAATGATCTTCTGAAGGAGTTACCACGACCATGTGCCTATGCTGCCTGAATTTGGGATTGGTTTCCTTCCCGCCGTCGCACCAACATGAAAATGGCAAGGTCTGGGTCAAGCCGTCGTCCCTATCCATGGATCTTATAAAATCCCTATAGGCTACGGCTCGCACCATGACGTGGATGAACGCCAGGTTGCCTTCAAGATATTTCAGCACGCAAGAGGCGGCTAAGTTTAGCGTTTCGTCTTGAAACGGTACGGGTGGAGGCTCTAACTCGATAGGCCAGACGGGTTCGTAGGCCCAGTCGTCCATGAAGAAACGCGTATGATCGAAAAAATCTTCTTTTGCGCACATTGGGCTGAAATCGAAAAATTCGTACTCATCAGCAGGATCCACTTCAATAGGCTCAGGCTCAGGTTCAGGCATACTAAATCTAAAATTTCTAAAGCATTCCAGCAAATGATCAGCGGCGCCGTTCTTACCCCCGCTTACGAATGTGTATCGGCCCTCGCACCAAACGCAGCATCTTCGGGGGTTCAAGCCGATTTCATTCTTACAATGCCTTTCATAATCTTTGGGCAAGACGAGAACGTTGCAGCGTGGACATGAAAACGGAGTTCTGTCGCGTAGGAGAGCGTTTGCATATCTCTTCAAATTGGGACCGGCAGGCATGATGAATGGTAAGACTAAATATTTGGGACAGTATATATAGGCAAAATATGATTGACAGAGGTGATGGTACATCAGCAAATTTAGATAAACTGTTACTTTAGCATGATATATATAGGCTAGCTAGAGTCAATCAATCAATCAACCAACCTTGAAAAAAAAAAAAAAAAAAAAAAAAAAAAAAAAAAATTTTTTTTTTTTTTTTTTTTTTTTTTTTTTTTCAGGGTTGGTGGATTGCCTCTAGCCAACCTATATATATATCGTGCTAAAGTATCTACACTATCATTGTCCAGAAATGCCATAGTAGGTTGGTTCGTGTCTATATAAATGATGACGCCCAAACAGTTATTGTGTCTTTTTTTTGGCAATTTGAAGATATATATATGCGCTGCATCCCAATTTGAAGTATATACACTCTCGCATGTGACTTGTGTATCGACTCAGTAAAAATCTTGTCGTGACGTCATAGAGTCAAATACTCCCCCAAAGTGCTTCTCGTTGTGTAACTCAGATTTTTAATAAAATTCTAGTCTGGCAGATTTAGTTTGAAAAAATTTCATTTGGGCCTTAGAAAAATCCGCTGATATTTTTTACCAACGACCAAACTCAGATCAGCTAAGATTTTAAGCTAAAAAATACCTAATCTGGGTTCAGCCAGTTGGGAAGACAATTTGGGTTCTTCTTTTTAGCACCGAAATTAATCTCGGTTATATCACTTTTTGATCCGATGATATTTACTAGTCACATGACCACACCCACTCTTAAAATAAAACCAACCAGACAACCTTGGAAAAAAAAAAAAAAAAAAAAAAAAAAAAAAATTTTTTTTTTTTTTTTTTTTTTTTTTTTTTTTTTTCAAGGTTGGTTGGTTTTATTTTAAGAGTGGTCATGTGACTTTAAAACTTAACACACTTCCTACATATATCCACTTTTGAATTTTATAATTTTAAATTTTTACAATATGGACTCTCTACGTTTTTCACCTGTTCAGTAAGCTGATTCTATTAAGGTCTCTTGGATGGCTCAATATTAACATTTAAAATGATGCCATAGACTGGGCCGCTACATTTAAGCTTTTCATTTGTCGCTTTGCCATTGTATCTCGTAAATATTATTTTTACAATATGGGCTGCTACCGCTAAGCATGGCCCAGTGTTCAATGGTTACGTTTATGGCTCAGCTCGTTTAAATTTTGCCTGCTAAGCGATACCCCGTTTTCAATTGCCATGTCAAAGGTCTTCGTTTAACATGGCACCTGTTTCAGATACAGGCAACGCTCAGCGTGACTCAGTTTTATCATGACCTCTTGCATAGCTAATCCACGTTTAAACGGTCAAAATTGAAAGGCTACTATGGCTTAGATAAATTTTAAAGGATTATGGACTCAGTTCAAACATCTAAGTGCTACGATTTGTTATAGTTTTAATTTTCATGAAGGCCTCTTGGATGGCCAAGCGATCCACGTTTAAGATAGACATGATCAAAATTAACAGGTTTCATTTAAAATGAGGCTTTGAAACTTAGCCTTTGGATAAAAACATGTTAGGATTAAATTGAAAAAGTTAATCTTAATAAATGAAAAGTGATGAACGAGGAAACAAATATATATCAACCAACCAACCAACCTTGGAAAAAAAAAAAAAAAAAAAAAAAAATTTTTTTTTTTTTTTTTTTTTTTTTTTTTTTTTTTTTTTAAGGTTGGTTGGTTGGTTGATTTTAATGTGACTTAGATGGATAAAGTATTGTCATGTGTCACTTTCTAATTAATCTGATAAAATTTACAAGTTATTATTTTTATAAATCCAATATTGGTAGCGTTTTGATTTAAAAAAGTGGGTCAAACTAGGCTTCCATTGTAAAGATAAGTCATACTGACAAATCTAAACATGACCCGTTTGACCCAATTTTTTTATTGTTCTAATAAATTTTACAAGTTATTTTTTTTTCAATACCAATATTGGTAGCATTTTGATTTAAAAAAAATGGGTCAAACGAGGCTTCCATCGTAAAGATAAGTCATAATGACAAATCTAAACATGAGGAAGCCTCGTTTGACCCAAATTTTTTAAATTTTACATATTTTTATAGTTACATAAAATCTGGCAGTTCAAAGCCTGACTGAGTCTCCAGCGGTTCCATAGTATACTGTATAGTTGATGGCGTCATAAGATCATCCATCAACGAGTCTAGCGTATCCGCTGGCATGGATAAAGGCGTACATAAAATATTATCAAGCTCATCCAATTCAGTTTGTACCTCTGACCTTTCAATAGTAGGCCATCCATAAAAATATTCTGGATTTTCAATGGGAGCTGGATTTTCAATGGGATCAGGACATATCTCAGGATTTTCAATGGGGCATATCTCAGGACTTTCAATGGATTCAGGATTTTCAATAGGCTCTGGACATATCTCAGGATTTTCAATGGGACATATCTCGGGATTTTCAATGGGTTCAGGATCTTCAACAGGACATATCTCAGAACTTTCAATGGGTTCAGGACTTTCAATGGGACATATCTCAGGACTTTCAATGGGTGCTGGACGTTTAAAAACTGGCTCAGGTGGGCATTTAAACACTGGCTCTGGTTCTGGCTCTGTATTTGTGGCCGCCTCCTTGAAAGATGGCTTATGTTTCTTGGCACTCTTGGGAATTGTTTCAGCCTTCCGTTTTACCGATTTAATTCTCATGTCAAGTCCAGGTAGATCTGGTCCGTAGGGGCGTACGAAGTTATTGTCGGGGCGATCTGTCAAGTTTTTCCAGTCTTTAAAAGTCAGAGACTTGTATTGGGCTGCAAAGTTTGTTGTTATGACTATTGTTCTTCTGTCCACAGACAAATAGATCTCTGGCTCTGGTTCTTGAGATGACTCTTGGGATGATTCAGGAAAATAGATCTCTGGCTCTTGGGATGGAGACGTTGGCTTATCAAAATATTTAGATGTTATTCTGTCAGTACTCATTTCTACGGGAGAGTCGTCTTCATCATCTATATGCTGTATCATGGGCGTTGGAACGGATATGTCGTACATACCATCTATTTTTGTTATGCGTTCTACCAAAGGATTTTTGGTTTCGAAGCCCAACTCTAAATTCTCTGGCACAATGTCCAAACTGAAAAAGTTTTTTTGAGTCGTAAACAGAATGTATGTGGTCCCAGCAGGTACCTTGTAACTGGAGTCGGCAATCAATATGAAACGGTCGTAGTAATGGAGCTTGTCGCCTGCAAAGTATCTGTTGTCCGGTTTTACTCGTGTCTCGCCAGGACGCCTCACAAAGAACAGGAATGGCACGTTCAAAGTCTGTATGATATGGGCGCATCCTTGTCCGACGGTTCGCTGACCAAACGTAAAATAGGACTTTACAAGAAACTGATTGTTGGGGCACTTGAAACCAATTCTCACGTCGGCGTTGGTTCTGTTGGCTTCGCTGGGGGGTCTTTTATATCGGTTCATCAGAGTGCTCCATTTAATCTCCTGAGGTCTCAGCGGATAGTTTGTCTTGGCCTCTCTGCCTATGGCTGGGATTGTATTCGTTATCTTGTCCGTCAGAGTACGTTTTTTGAATTCAATCTTCAAATCGGACGTCATGTATAGACAGAATACACAAATCTTGCCTTCACCGATCATGGTTTGGAAGTGTGGATACTCTTCCAATTTCTTAACGGTAGGCGAAAGGTTTTTGGGAAACAGCTCGATAACCCCAAAACGGTTTCGTAGCGAGTTTACCGCTTTAAGCTTCTTCAGAGAGCATTGAGCTTTATACATATTGGTAGTTTAAAGCTCCGAAGAGAGAATGGCTATTCGATCAAATGTCAGAGCTTATATAGTCGATCTGAAGGATATTGCATAAGTCAGTTTCTACGAAAACAGGATAAGATAAGGCTTATTATAGAGTCGCTGGACGCGGAAACAGGATATTGTCAATCTGAAGACAGGATATTGCATAAGTCAGTTTCTACGAAAACAGGATGAGCTATTTATAGAATTATTGTCGCTAAACGCGGAAACAGGATATTGTATAACTCATTTGCTATGAAACAGGATGCATTTTTATAGACGCAGATAAGCATTGCTGGACAATGATAGTGTATACACTTTAACATGATATATATAGGTTAGCTAAAGTCAATCAACCAATCAACCAACCTTGGAAAAAAAAAAAAAAAAAAAAAAAAAAAAAAAAAAATTTTTTTTTTTTTTTTTTTTTTTTTTTTTTTTCAAGGTTGGCTGATTGGTTGATTGACTCTAGCTAACCTATATATATCATGTTAAAGTGTCTTTGGCCGATTTCTATAATTTTTTTCAAGATACTATTTTTTTTTTGGACTTTGCAATTTTCAAAGTTTATTATTTCAATTTTATAGTTTTTGATTTGAAAATAATATTTTTTTGCCAAACTGTTTTAAGTTAGCGTTTATATAAAAATATATATCTCCAAGACTTCAGTTATAAAAATATCCATTCAAATTCTTAAATATCCATTCAAATTCTTAAGTCAAAATCTTAAACGCATCCAATATTGGCAATATAATTGTTACAAAAAAAACGGGTCGAACGAAGTGTCAAAGACAGTAATCTGCCATGAGACACTTCGTTCGACCCGATTTTTTTATAAATCGTTTGGGCTTAAACCCAACAGTAATTTTTCCTGACCTCTGTTTGTATGTGGCTGTAACATTTGCCATCTCTCAGATCGACGATTGATTTGAGAACGACTATGCCCTGCTGTCTTCGAATTCTAGGATCTTCAAAGCCAGCAGTTTTTAGTTTAAGCCGTACCACGAAATCTATCTTCGGTGGAGGCTTCCAAGGGCGATAAACTGTTACTTTGGACGGGTCTTCTGAAATTGGAGATTTTGGTAGCGGGCTTAATAGCGTTGGTACTTTAAAATACATCATCTCTGACATGGGTATTGAAATTTGAACTGGATCAGGTGTGGGAACTGGATCAGGCTTAGGTGTGGGAACTGGATCAGGCTTAGGTGTGGGAACTGGATCAGGCTTAGGTGTGAGAACTGGATCTGGTTTAAGTGCTGGTGCTGGTTTTTGAATGAGAACTGGTTTAGGTGTGGGAGCTGGCTTAGGTTTGGGAATAATGGCTGGAGCTGGCATTTTCATAGAACGGTCGTAATTACATATCAATTCACAAGATATGCGAGGGGTGTTCAATACGTTCCATTGCGGTATTATGACACAGTCGCAATCAACTCGTTCGTCCGTCAGAGAGTCAAATGATAGAGTGGCCATTTCAAAAAGCAGAGGGTCAGAATGAATAAGCTGGGGCGAGAGGCCGGTATTTATACTCTGGCGAGCGGATGCATGATATCTGATAAGGCTCGACCGGATGACCTTTTAGATTATCGCTTAGAGAGGGTTGCTATCGGCGAGGGACAACCGTTGCTGGCAAAGATTGAGATAGACTGATGAAGTGGCACGTCAGCGATACTATATATAGAGAATGTAATCAACCAACCAACCAACCTTGAAAAAAAAAAAAAAAAAAAAAAAAAAAAAAATTTTTTTTTTTTTTTTTTTTTCAGGTGCCACGCCCACCCTTGAAGCTTGTCTATATATACTATGGCTAACATGACTACACGCTCATTGTGTCTCGCCAGCAACGGGTCACTCGTAATAGGTTTTCAGCAAGACTAGAGAGTTAGATTTTTCTATAAAAGCCTATGATCTATCCTGATTTCATGAAAACCTGCAGTAATTTGTCAGACAAAAGTCTTGTTTTCAAAGCCAATACTGTATAAATTATGCTATTTCATCCTATTTTAAAGGAAGTGGGTCAGGAGCGGCATGACCGTACAGTAGAAGAAATAAATTCCACTCCCACCCACCCTAATAGATATACTATATATATACTATATATAGACTGCAGCGCCATCTACAATGATTGGCTAAAGAAATATAGCTTTAGTAGCCAACTTAGAAATATAGCTTTAACGGCCAACTTAGAACTGTAGCAGCCAACTTAGAAATATCTTTAGAAAAATAACTTTAGAAACCAACCAACAGAATGAATGTGTACGGAGCCGCTATTTATACTAAATATAAATCAACTAATCAACCAACCATCTGGAAAAAAAAAAAAAAAAAAATTTTTTTTTTTTTTTTTTTTTTTTTTTTTTCAGATGGTTGGTTGATTAGTTGATTTATATTTAGTATAAATAGCGGCTCCGTATTCAAGCTACATTCATTCTGGTCTTCATACTCATTGAAATAGCTTAGATATTTTCTAGTCTGACCGTTCTGTTTCTAATCTATTTACGATGGCTCTTATCAAGTACCACGAGATTACAAGCCAAATTTATTCGGGCATACCTTTAATAGCTACCGAAAAATTGGATGGCTCTAATATCGGTATTGGCTACGTGAAGAATACGTTCAGGATACAATCTAGAAACGTTGTGCTAGATGAAAAGACACGCCTTTTTAACTTGAACGCAATCTTGGAACCGCTGTCGGAAAAGGTACGGCTTATCAAAGACATTTTACATGACAATTTTATCATTTATGGAGAAGTATTCGGAAGCCACATGAAGAGAATAACCTATCGTGACTTTGAATCCGAAGCCGTATTCGGTAGCAATACTGTCTTTTTTCGGGCCTTCGACATCTACCAACTGGATTCAGATACGTTTATGAAGTATAGCGACGCCGTGAACATTTTCCAGCGAGTGAAGCTACCCCACGTACCCATCTTAGATTTAGATTACCAAACGATAGGGGATCTGTACGAAAAAGTTGAAACGTATCCCAGCGCTTATGCAGAGTGTCCGCTAGAAGGATTTGTCATGAAGGCCGACGCTGAAGAATCTCCACGCTCTAGGAACATTTTTAAGGTTAAGCGTAAGCAGTTCAACGAACAAGCCCTGAACAAGTACAAGATCAAAAATTATGTAAATTATAATAGATACCTATCTGCGTACTCAAAAATCGGCGAAGACTTTGAAAAAATCAAAGAAGAAATGGTGAGCGATTCGCTAAAAGATATAATTTCAGTCTATGAAAAGGACTGCAGCTATGACTTGGACTCGATTCGTACAGAGATTGAAAACGAGGCGGATAAGCTTATAAAGAAGTTTTCTAGATCAAAGATGATAACTAAATAAACAACTAACTTGAAAAAAAAAAAAAAAAAAAAAAATATTTTTTTTTTTTTTTTTTTTTTTTTTTTTTTTTTTTTACATGCCACGCCCACTCATGGATATTTTATATAAATAGTGGTTCCGTACTCAAGCTACCATCATTCTTCCATTGTCTCTGTTTATTGAAAGATCATAGCGCAATCATGTATCTGAAAATTTGTTTTGATACCAAGCCTGCACTCATCGCCGCTACTGTTGGTAGAGATGTTTATTTCATAGCCGTCGATGTTGGCAAATATCTAGGCTACGCGTCACCTTACAACTTTGCACATCGATATTCCAACAAGGATCTGGCTAATCTATATCCCAATGCACAACGCTTGAACATGAGTTCCAGGCGCGTGTTTGATTTCAACGATATGCTTCAGGTACTTGTGAAGACGCACCGAATGCCTATCGAGGAGATCTACCGTATCCAGAAACTGTGGACCGATGGCCGGGTAACCTCTACGTATCCCAGCATTATACCGTTCAGCAGAAGGATGGCCTTTGAAATCACAGTTCGAAACGAAGGCGAGATGAATTTACAAGATTGGCTTAAAGGGTATTACGAATACTCGAGCGCAGTCTGCGAACAACATACGAATATCTACGCACCCCCGTCGGTAGAATCCAGGTATGGGGATACTGAAGAAGAGAAACCTAGCAACTTTTCCATGCGTGTGAGAGCTGAAGGTATATGGTCTGTCAAATCGGGCGACATGCTTCAAGAATTGACTGCTACGGTTAAGAGAAAGTTTGAGGAAATAGAAAAAGACTATGTAGTTGACGAAAAAGACAGAGCGTATGAGTTGACCGTCAAGCTGGCTCGTAGAGAGAGAGTTTAATTATGTTAAACTACCAACTGTGAAAAAAAAATGTTTGAGTCAATCAACCAATCAACCAACCTTTGAAAAAAAAAAAAAAAAAAAAAAAAAAAAAAAATTTTTTTTTTTTTTTTTTTTTTTTTTTTTTTGAAGGTTGGTTGAATGGTTGATTGACTCTAGCTAGCCTATATATATCATGCTAAAGTAACAGTTTGTCTAAATTTGCTGATGTGCCACCACCTCTGTCAAAATTTTCAATTTTTTTTTAAATTTGAAAAAAAAAACAACTGAATTAAATTGCTTATTTTACTATGTATATGTAATAAGAATCATGATTCCACGATTAGTTTTCAAAAATATTTTTATTTTAAGATTACGTTTCTAAAGTTGGCCAAAATTTTCATTTTTTTTTAATTTGAAAAAAAAACGACTGAAAGTAATTAAATTGCTTATTTTACTATGTATATGTAATAAGAATCACGATTCCACGATTAGTTTTCAAAAATATTTTTATTTTAAGGTTACGTTTCTAAAGATGGTCGAATTTGCAATAGTCAACTCAAAGTCTAAATCTTCATTTTTGAAAATATACTTAATTCAATTAGTATAATCTGAAGACAGGATATTGCATAAGTCAGTTTCTACGAAAACAGGATGAGATAAGGCTTATTTTAGATGAGACAGGATATTGCCAATCTGAAGACAGGATATTGCATAAGTCAGTTTCTACGAGAACAGGATGAGATAAGGCTTATTATAGATGTCGCGGAAACAGGATATTGTATAACTCATTTGCTATGAAAACAGGATGCATTTTTATAGACGCAGATAAGCATTGCTGGACAATGATAATGTATATACTTTAGCATAATATATATAGGTTAGCTAGAGGCAATCAATCAATTAACCAACCTTAAAAAAAAAAAAAAAAAAAAAAAAAAAAAAAAAAATTTTTTTTTTTTTTTTTTTTTTTTTTTTTTCAAGGTTGGTTGATTGATTGACTCTAGCTAACCTATATATATCATGCTAAAGTAACAGTTTATCTAAATTTGCTGATGTGCCACCACCTCTGTCAAAATTTTCATTTTTTTTTAAATTTGAAAAAAAACGACTGAAAAGTAATTAAATTGCTTATTTTACTATGTATATGTAATAAGAATCACGATTCCACGATTAGTTTTCAAAAATATTTTTATTTTAAGATCACGTTTCTAAAGTTGGTCAAATTTTCAATTTTTTTTTAAATTTGAAAAAAAACGACTGAAAAGTAATTAAATTGCTTATTTTACTATGTATATGTAATAAGAATCACGATTCCACGATTAGTTTTCAAAAATATTTTTATTTTAAGATCACGTTTCTAAAGTTGGTCGAATTTGCAAAATTTTCAATTTTTTTTAAATTTGAAAAAAAACGACTGAATTAAATTGCTTATTTTACTATGTATATGTAATAAGAATCACGATTCCACGATTAGTTTTGAAAAATATTTTTATTTTAAGATCACGTTTCTAAAGTTGGTTGAATTTGCAATAGTCAACTCAAAGTCTAAATCTTCATTTTTGAAAATATACTTAAGTCAATTAGCATTATAAATATATATCAACCAACCAACCTTGAAAAAAAAAAAAAAAAAAAAAAAAAAAAAAAAAATTTTTTTTTTTTTTTTTTTTTTTTTTTTTTTTTTTTTCAAGGTTGGTTGATTGATTGATTGACTCTAGCTAGCCTATATATATATCATGCTAAAGTAACAGTTTATCTAAATTTGCTGATGTGTCATCACCTCTGTCAAAATTTTCAATTTTTTTTAAATTTGAAAAAAAACGACTGAAAAGTAATTAAATTGCTTATTTTACTATGTATATGTAATAAGAATCACGATTCCACGATTAGTTTTCAAAAATATTTTTATTTTAAGATCACGTTTCTAAAGTTGGTCAAATTTGCAAAATTTTCAATTTTTTTTAAATTTGAAAAAAAACGACTGAAAAGTAATTAAATTGCTTATTTTACTATGTATATGTAATAAGAATTACGATTCCACGATTAGTTTTCAAAAATATTTTTATTTTAAGATCACGTTTCTAAAGTTGGTCAAATTTGCAAAATTTTCATTTTTTTTTAAATTTGAAAAAAAAAACGACTGAAAAGTAATTAAATTGCTTATTTTACTATGTATATGTAATAAGAATCACGATTCCACGATTAGTTTTCAAAAATATTTTTATTTTAAGATCACGTTTTTAAAGTTGGTCAAATTTGCAAAATTTTCAATTTTTTTTAAATTTGAAAATATACTTAATTCAATTAGCATTATAAATATATATCAACCAACCAACCTTAAAAAAATTGTAAAGTCTCAACTTAAACGTCTTAATTATTTTTTTATGCTGATAACCTCTTCAATACTAGCTTAATAGATTTTTTTTATAAATACTTAAATTAAGTCCCCTTAGAATCAAAGTCTTAAATTAAACCCGTCCAATGTTGGCACTATATCTATCGCAAAAAAATGGGTCGAACGAGGTGTCAAAGACAGAAATTCTGCCATGAGACACCTCGTTCGACCCATTTTTTTACTCTCATTTTAAAGATTAACACAAGCTCTCTATGGGTTGCTCATTAGATGACCTCCTGATGGTCATCTTCAACGGTCCGGTCATTTGGGATTTGTATAATTCATAATCCTCATATTCAAGTTTAAAAAATTTCCTCACCTGTAGTTGGTATGTGGCAAGGAAGTCTTCGAACTTGGTATGGGACCTTTCTACAAATCTAACACCTATGGCTTTCTCGAAGCTGAGCTTCATGTTAGCCTGGTATTTCACCATGGCCGAACCATCGAACATCTTATCAAACTCCTGTCTGCCCATGAACCCTCCCAAATGATGTTTGGCTTCGCTAATGGAGAAGATTCTCGTCTTAGCGAGCCATTTGGGTAAATCGATTTTAGGGTCCATTACATCTCGGACGGTGAGGCCTGCATATCTCTCGGCAAAATGGAGATCTAGAGGATGCCTTGAGTAGATAGCCAGGTCCTCAGCCCGGACAAACAGGGTGCCATCAGAGGCCATTAAGCATTTAAAGGCAACGCCATAGGCATAATTTTTTACATGGAAAAACATGACTGAGCTAATGAATCTAAGCAGCTAGTAGAGAGATCGACTAGCAATTGAAGAGCTCTCGCTGGACACTCGTATATATACCCGGTCTTATCAACAGGATCTGATAGTAATTTTCTACGTTATCAAGAGGAAAGGCTTGCATAATATCCTGTCTCTTGAGCAATCTGATTATAACCGGGAGGAAAGGCTTACATAATATCCTGTCAATACTTCTGGAAAAATCTTTTTATAGAGATCTGATTATAACCGGGCTTCCTGAGGAAAGGCTTACATAATATCCTGTCAACACTTCTCGAAAACTCTTTTTATAGAGATCTGATTGTAATTTTAACCGGGCATCCTGAGGAAAGGCTTGCATAATATCCTGTCTCTCGAAAATCTTTTTATAGATTATAATGACTGGCTTGGCTACACTTAGTTTTTAAAACTTTTAAATTTTACATATAAATTTTAAACGAAAAAATTAAAATTTTAAATTCAGATCTCTTAAATTTAGCTATCGATATTTTATCAAGATTAATATTTATCTTATAGCTAAGCCATATCCCTTGAAAATTACAATCGGTACGCATTCAATGTTGGCTTGGCTACACTTAGTCTTTAAAAATTTTAAATTTTACATGCAAATTTTAAACGAAAAAATTAAAATTTTAAATTCAGATCCCTTAAATTTAGCTATCGACCAAGTTTCATATTTATCTTATAGCTAAGCCATATCCCTTGAAAATTTAGAGATCAGAGTATAATGACCGCCACACTTAGTCTTTAAAAATTTTAAATTTTACAAGAAAAAAATGTGAATTTTAAATGAAAAAATTAAATTTTTAAATTCAGATCCCTTAAATTTAGCTATGCATATTTTATCAAAATTATCTTATAGCTAAGCCATATCCCTTGAAAATTACAAGTTCAAATCGGTACGCATCCAATGTTGGCACTCTATCTATCGCAAAAAAATGGGCCGAGCGAAGCCTCAATGACTTATGTCATGAGAGGCTTCGCTCGACCCATTTTTTTGCACCTCGTCCTGATCTTAAGACGAGGATTTATAGAAGTAGGGCTTGTTTCCCACCAAAACTTTTATTTTTCGGGGGAAATAGCCTAGCTCCAAGTCCCCATATCGTTCGCCAAACACATAGGTGTCCATGGGTACCGTTGCCAGGTACTCCTCCATGACATTCTTTAAGTCGGCCAAGAAACTCTCCATTGTGGCATTGGATGAGGTTATGGCTGCGAGCTTAACCTGGACAGGCCGCCTCAGGTTTAAGCTGCATTCGATGGGCGTAAGAATTTCAATCGGCCCCTGAAATAGGGAATCAAACTCTCCTGGATGCATATCCATCAATATTTTTGCATCCTCTAGTCCAAAGACGCATGTCTTGGCTAGAGACGGGGGTAGTTTCAAGCCCTCAGGAGCAATGTCCGTTACCGTTATATGGCACAAGTTCACCACTCTACTGGAGTTTTCATGCCCCATGTAATAGGCCACGTCTCGGCCTTTGATAAAAATTTGGTCGTCAAATGACAAAAAGCATGTCAATTTAACATTCAGTTCATCAGATAGAATTTGGAAGATCATTTTGGAAAGCAGTAAGCAGTAGCTCAGAATGAAATGTCTCGTCCAGCAGCCTGTATATATACTAGCAGTAATCTTTAGTTCTATCTAAATTCCAAGTAAATATCTTATCTACATCCTGTGACGCACGTCCTGTGACGCACATCCTCATGCTATCGGATTAATTATATAAATAATTTTATCGCGTCCTGTTCTAGAAGGTTACGCGGACAGATTTTATCGCATCCTCAAAAAACAGCTGATACATCCTGTTTTCTTAGTAAAGCCTGATAAAACGAGGTCACGAATCGGGTATATATACGAGCTGCCTCTAAGAGCCTGCATCATTTTGACTTCTGTTGCCATGCTATTCACTATTGAACATCCACAGCTTGACGCTAAAATCCTATTCGTAGTCTCTGCGGATGGACTTTTGTTCGTCAGGGCCTCTGATGTGGCCAAGCTGATGGGTCGATCGAATGCTTATGTGAAAAAAACGACCAGGTTGAAGGTGAGCGATCTCGTTTACAGGAGGGTCAGGCTACCTATCTCTCTAGCCAATACCTGGGTGTATCCAGTCGACGAGATACATTTTGGAGATGCCCTGTCGTCGTTGGGATTCGAGGCCATGCTGACATCCTCTAAAATCCAGATTCTAGACCCCATAGTACCCACCTCATGCATCCATAAAGCCATCCGAATTCGGATCGTGAGGGACTCTGACACATTCATAAATGAATTCTTAAAAGATTTCATAGACAGAACCATGCTGTTCTTCGATGGGGACCACGATGACGACCCTCGCCTCCACGAAGATAGATTTGAGACTATTTCTTGGACAGACACCCCTCCGTCCAAAATCAAAGTCTTTGTGGGGGATCGATCTAGATGGTACAAACTGATGCCTTAAATCTGGAGGGGGCAAAAAAATGGGCCGAACGAAGCGTCTCATGGCAGATTTCTGTCTTTGACGCTTCGTTCGGCCCATTTTTTTGCGATAGATAGAGTGCCAATATTGGATGTTTATAAATTGAGACTTTGAATTAGAGAGAGATAATAATATTATTTTAATATTGAAACGATGCCTTTGAATCTGAGATAGCTAATGCCTTTGAGATAGAAATATCGAATAAGATTTTAAATCAACCAATCAACCAACCTTGAAAAAAAAAAAAAAAAAAAAAAAAAAAAAAAAAATTTTTTTTTTTTTTTTTTTTTTTTTTTTTTTTTTTTCAAGGTTGGTTGATTGGTTGATTGACTTGGATTCATTCTTTATAAATAGCCGTACTCATTCTGTCTGAAATTTACAATATTGAATAAGGACATTTTTTAAATGAATGCTGTACCAATATTGAATATATTTTTTTAACGATTCGATAAACAAATAATATATTTTTAACGATTCGATAAACAAATAATAAATATTTTATTATTAAAAATAAAATATTTAAATAATAAATATTTTATTATTAAAATAAAATATTTAAATAATATATTTAAATTCTAAATATTTATTATTCAAACCGACAACTGAATCGAATCGTGAAAAATTCTGACGGGGTGGAGTTGCTCGAATAATACTTCTGGCGACTGTCTGATAGACCTTTATATGCCGTAAAGAAGTAGGTTCACCCAGCTTTGCGGTACTTGGCATAGAAGCTGTAGTTTGAATAGACTACCCTCGTAACTGTAATCTTTAATCTTAATTGTAAAAATTTACATGCTTACATTTCTAATGTCTCGTTGCTGACGGGAGTTTTAATAGACTGTAATCTTTAACTCTTAATTGTAAAAATTTACATGCTTAAATTTCTAATGTCTCGTTTCTAATGTCTCGTCAGCGACTTTGGCATAGGAGCTGTAGTTTGAATAGATCTTTAAATCTTAATTGTAAAAATTTACATGACTGCATGCTTAAATTTCTAATGTCTCGTGAGCGTTGCTGAGATTGGCGGGCATAGGAGCTGTAGTTTGAATAGCTCGTAACTGTAATCTTTAAATCTTAATTGTAAAAATTTACATGACTACAGGCTTAAATTTCTAATGTCTCGTTTCTAATGTCTCGTCAGCGACTTTGGTATAAGAGCTGTAGTCTGAATAGATTGTAATCTTTAAATCTTAATTGTAAAAATTTACATGACTGCATGCTTAAATTTCTAATGTCTCGTTTCTAACGTCTCGTCAGCGAGATTGGCGGTACTTGGCATAGGTTTGAATAAATCTTAATTGTAAAAATTTACATGCTTACATTTCTAATCTGAGATTGGCAGTACTTGGCATAGGTTTGAATAGACTGTAATCTTTAAATCTTAATTGTAAAAATGTACATGACTGCATGCTTAAATTTTTAATGTCTCGTTTCTAATGTCTGACACAATATCTCGGATCAGGGGCATGCGATTCGGTCTTAGCTGAGAAAAGAATCGGGCTGGATTGTGTAACTTGAAGATTATTTGAAAAAAAAACTAATTAGTACCAACTGAGAAATATAACATTAGAAACCAACCATCCTATCAACCAACCAACCAACTGTAAAAAAAAAAAAAAAAAAAAAAAAAAAAAAAAATTTTTTTTTTTTTTTTTTTTTTTTTTTTTTTTTTTTTTTGAGTGGGCGTGGCTTGGATTCATTCTTTATAAATAGCCGTATTCAAATCTTCATTCCTTCATTCTGTCTGCCATCTAGCTAACATTGTATCAGGCCTGTTAAACGCTTGTCATTGAATTGTATCAGGACATTGGATAGCTTCTAATATTTATCTCTTTCATTGAAGCTCAGCATGTACAAAATGTGGGAACCGTTGGACAACGACGCAAAGACCGAAATGCAAAATTTAAAGCAGCAAATGTTTGACTTGCAATCTAAATTGGATGCAGAAATCTCACTCTTGAAAACCAAGATTGAAAAATTTGACGTACTGTACTCCAAAATAGATAACTTGTATCAGGAAGAAATTTACAGGCTTAAATTAGAGTTGGGCGTGCAGCAGAACAAATCTCTAGTGCAGATTCAGAAGCAGCAGATCCAGATCCAGAACCTGCAGAACCTGTTGCTCTCCAATCAGATAGCGACTCAACAGAATTCGTTGCGACAGGACATTAAATATGATAATGCGTAGATTATCCTTGTCAGCAACCAACCAACCGTATTTAAAAAAAAAAAAAAAAAAAAAAATTTTTTTTTTTTTTTTTTTTTTTTTCAGTTGGTTTTTTGCATATTATATATGATCGCTAACAACCGTCATTGTATTTGACCAGCAGCAGTCGTCTAGTCATGTCTTCTAGTCAACAGTCTTCTAGTCATGACAGAGGTATGTCGTTTAATGATTGTTTAAATTGATTCAATATTATCATGTCTTTTAGAGTCTCAAGTTAAATATCATAGGTTTTATAGAATATAATAAAATAAATTAAATAAAATATTGGAAATAAAATATTTTTTTTATCTGAATTTAAACATACAGACATTTCCGCTTCGCGGAAATGTCTGTATGTTTAAATACAGATAAAAAAAATATTTTATTTCAAACTCAATTATAGGTAAAATATAAATAATAATAATAATAATAATAATAATAATAATAATAATATAATAATAATAATAATAATAATAATAATAATAATAATAATAATATAATAATATAATAATAATAATAATAATAATAATAATAATAACAATAATAATAATATTATAATAATAATATAATAATAATATTATAATAATAATAATAATAATAATAATAATTATATATATATATATATATATATATATATATATATATATATATATATATATATACTTGTATACTCAGAAAATACTGTAAAACATCTTTTAATTTAAGTGATTATATTTTTGTAGTCTGAATTCGTATGTCAATTATAGTGTCGCTGTCTCAGCGAGTTTCACTATATCGGCACGAGACTGCGCTCTTGACAAGTTTGTAGTCTGAATTCGTATGTCAGTTATAGTGTCGCTGTCTCAGCGAGTTTCACTATATCAGCATAAGACTACACTCTTTATTGTCTTGCCAAGTTTGTAGTCTGAATTCGTATGTCAATTATAGTGTCGCTGTCTCAGCGAGTTTCACTATATCAGCATAAGACTACACTCTTTATTGTCTTGCCAAGTTTGTAGTCTGGACTTTGAATGTCAGTTATAGTGTCGCTGTCTCAGCCAATTTCACTATATCAGCATAAGACTACACTCTTTATTGTATTGCTAAGTTTGTAGTTTGAATGTCAGTTATAGTGTCTCAGCCAGTTTCACTATATAGGCATAAGACTACGTTATTTATTGTATTACCAAGTTTGTAGTTCGTATGTCAGTTATAGGGTTGCTGTCTCAGCCAGTTTCACTATATAGGCATAAGACTACGTTATTTATTGTATTACCAAGTTTGTATGTCAGTTATAGTGTCTCAGCCAGAATGAGGTTATATTCTTTTATTGTCTTGCCACGTAAGTTGTAATCTATATTATGTATATCGGCTACAGCGTCTCGCCAGTTTTGCGGTACTTGGTATAGTGGCTGTCGTTTGAAATTCTAAAAGGGTTAAATGTACTCGAAAAGTATTGTGGCTAGATGGTCTGAAAATATTGACTGATTTTTTTAATTTTGACGGCTAAATTTACAATATTAGCATGAAATCTTGTAAATTTATAGGAGACTCATGGAGTAATTTTAGTTTTTTCCACAACAAGTTTTGATAAAGGCCTCACCCTTGGAAAATATTAGCGAGACTCTCTACAAGCAACTATTTTTTTTCTTAAATGTGGCTACTGATCAGGAAAATTTTTATAAGATTAGTTTATCGCTTGGGCTAGCTGACCTTCTAGAATAATTGCGTTTGCAGGATATTATGTAACTCGTTTCCTCAAAGATAAGATCTAATCTATAAACAGTCATCCTGTCGAGCCCTATTATTTTTATCGTTTCTCAGAACCGCTTATCAGATCTCATGCATCCGCCCGCCAGAGTATAAATACCGGCCTCTCGCCTCAGCTTATTCATTCTGACCTTTTGTTTTGCAAAATGCTTTCCGCAGACTCTGACAGGCAATATGATTACGGCTATGCCTTACAACCCAAAAGGAAAATATTAAAGACCTCTCGTCTCTATTGCGAGCTAATACTTCAATACGATAAATCAATGTCTTTGCCAACTCCCAAGCCAGTTTCAAAGCCGACTCCAAAGCCAAAGCCAGATCCCGTTACAATAGCCACATCACAGAAGATGTACTTAAAAGTTCCAAATCCCATAAGCCGACTGCCAAAATCTCCTGAAGTATCTACCAGGTACAAAATATACCGTGCCTGGAATCCTCGACCAAGGGTTAATTTTATGATACGGCCGAAACAGTTGGAGAATAAAAAGGCATAGTCGTTATCAACTGCCTAATAGAAACAGAGGTCACCCAAACGATTTATAAAAAATCGGGTCGAACGAAGTGTCTCATGGCAGATTTCTGTCTTTGACACTTCGTTCGACCCGTTTTTTTGTAACAGTTATATTGCCAATGTTGGATGCGCTTAAGATTTTGAACGGAGGTTTGTAAAAATTTATATACAAAAAAATATTAGAATTCCATCAAAGTCACGTTAAAATCAACCAACCAACCTTAAAAATTTTTTTTTTTTTTTTTTTTTTTTTTTTTTTTTTTTTTTTTTTTTTTTTAAGGTGCCACGCCCACCCTTGAAGCTTGTCTATATTTACTGTGGCTAACATGACTACACTCTCATTGTGTCTCAACATTTGCCAGCAACGGTCGTCTAGTCACTATGTCTCGTAATGTGTTTTCAGCAAGACTAGAGAGTTAGATTTTTCTATAATAGCCTATGATCTATTCTGATTTCATGAAAACCTTCAGTATATTGTCATTTGTCAGACAAAAGTCTTGTTTTCAAAGCCGATATTGTATAAATAACGCTATTTCATCCTATTTTAAAGGAAATGGGTTTAGACGTCAGGAGCTAGTTTATGCATGACCGTACAGTAGAAGAAATAAATTCCACTCCCACCCACCCTAATAGATATACTATATATATACTATATATATAGACTGCAGCGCCATCTATAATGATTGGCTAAAGAAATATAGCCTTAGCAACCAACTGAGAAATATAGCTTTAGCGGCCAACTTAGAACTGTAGCGGTTAACTTAGAAATATAACTTTAGAAACCAACCAACCAACCTTGAAAAAAAAAAAAAAAAAAAAAAAAAAAAAAAAAAAATTTTTTTTTTTTTTTTTTTTTTTTCAAGGTTGGTTGCATACTATATATAGAACTGTTGACATGCCATCTCATCATTCTATCTCAGCAGCAACGGTCATGTCTTTGATACATTTAAATTCATGTCTTCTAAAATCTCAAATTAAATTTCTACACATTGATACATTTTTTGCTACGCTAAATGAATGCTGTGCCAATATCGAATACATTTTATAAATAATTAAACTATTTAAATTTTATTATTTAAACCGTCTGAAAAGGTGCAGTTGCTCGAAACTTATTGCTGGTGACTGTCTGATAAGCCTTTAGATGCGTAAACTCGTAGGATTACCCAACTTTGCGGTACTTGGCATAGGAACTGTCATTTTGAAATTCTGAAAGGTTAAATATGCTCGAAAATTATTGCTGGTGACTGTCTGATAAACCTTTAGATGCGTAAACTCGTAGGATTACCCAGCTTTGCGGTACTTGGCATAGCAGCTGTAGTTTGAATAGAATCCCTTGACATGACTTTATAAAATCATTGGCCTCTAATTTTATCGTGGATGAAAGCCGTATGCACCATTCTAAATTTATCGTTTGACCCTTGAAATATTAATTGTAAAATATTAATTGTAAAAATTTACATGACCTGTCTTCTTTTCGTGGATGAAAGCCTTAACATTCTAATTTTATCGTGGATCTGCTTACATCCTGTCTGTTTTTCGTAGAACTAATCCGCTCTGAAATAGTATATATATTAGCCTCTCGCCTCAGCTGAATCGAGTGGTCAACATCATTAGGCTGCGAGCCAAGATTAGAGATACTATCAGATTTTAGAGTATCTGGACCAGTTATAAATGTGCCAGAAGAGCTTGACATTCTGAAACTGTATAGCGGATAATGTCTTTGGGATGCGTAAAAAATGGGTCGAGCGAGGTTTCCTCATGTAGAGATTACGTTGGATTCGACCCATTTTTGCGACAGGTTAAAGGCTAATGTTGTAAATAATAAAAATCGTTACATTATAAGGGCTATGGATAAAATTTATATTAATATGAAGATATTTTTTTAAGAATCAAAAAAAAATATCCATTCCTATAGACGCTCGAAGATTTTGCATGCGACATTGCGTTTGGCCTTAGTTATTGCATAGACGATACTCGTGCTGGATTTGCGGTACTTGAGGCATATATACATATATATATATGTATATATACACACATATATATATATATATATATATATATATATATATATATATATATATATATATATATATCGAATCGAGTTTGAAATAAATATTTTTTATCAGTAATAAAACATACAGACATTTCAGCGGCCTTATGAAAGCTTAACCTTTGAAAATATTGATTGGATGGCTATGTTGTGATAAGCATTAGCAAAATATTTTAAATCTACAATATTAGCATATTTTTTTTAATTTATAAGATACTCACAGGGTTGATTTTAGTTTTTTCGACAAGGGGTTTGAAAATATTAGCTCTGCAAGATCCATGCGACAATCTTATTTTCTTAAATAAGGTTTGATTTTTTTAGTTTTTACAGATTACCTTATGAAGGCTTTGTCTTTGGAAATATTGGCTGACCGGCTAACATTTTTTTTAATTTTGATGGACAATATTAGCATGAAATCTTGTAAATTTATAGGATACTCACGGGCTAATTTAGGACAACGATGAAGGATTGGAAAATATTAGCTCTACAAATTCGAAGCAAAGATTTTTTTTAAATGTGGCTTAAACTACTGGTCAGGAGTTGATAATATTGTCAATATTAGATTTTTAATCGTTTAGTCTAATATTGAACAATTGTCTTTGAAAATATTGGCTGTAGGGTTTAGTCTCTGAAAATATTGACTGACTAACATTTTTTTTCTAATTTGATGGCTAAATTTACAATATTAACATGAAATCTTGTAAATTTATACGATTTTCATGGGCTAATTTTAGTTTTTTCGACAACGAGTTTTGATGAAGGTCTTTCCCTTGGAAAATATTAGCGGCCTCTCTGCAAGCAAAGATTTTGTTTTCTTAAATGTGGTTTAAACTACTGATCAGGAGTCGATAATAATGCCAATATTAGATTTTTAATAGTCTAGTCTAAGATTGGATAAAAGGGTGGTAATGCTCGAATAATATTGCCAGTGACTGTGTCTTGTACCGGGATTTATCGCAAAACGGAGAGTTTAGCTAGATTTGTGGTACTTGAGGGTGGGGTGTAAATAGAGATTGGGTCGTAAGAAATACACAGATATTTTATTGAGATCTAGGATAGCTATTATTTAAAATGTTTTATCGTACAGCTTGAGGAAGCCGTCTTAAAAGTTGGCATTGGTATATGAAGACTTCCATATGTCCGCTCTATTTTGAAAATGCTTAAAGTATATTTTTTAGAATCCTTCTACCAAGACGGTGAAAAGTATTATGGAGCCAAACATATATGCATAATCGTGTAATTGAGTATGAAATAAAATATTTTTTTTATCTGTATTTAAACATACAGACATTTCCGCGAAGCGGAAATGTCTGTATGTTTAAATACAGATAAAAAAAATATTTTATTTCTAATATTTTTAATTCTAAAGTTACAATATTAGCATACCATTTTTAAATTTATAGGATACCCACGAGTTAAATTTTATTTTTTTTCGATAATGAGTTTTGATAGAAGGGCTTAGGCTTGAAGGCTAATGATTGTAAAGCTCTATATATTACTCAGTCGTCATTTGTCAGACAATAAAAGTCTTGTTTTCAAAGTCAATATTGTATAAATAACCCTATTTTAAAGGAAGTGGGATCAGGGAGCTGGTTTATGCATGACCTTACAGTAGAAGAAATAAATTCCACTCCCACCCACCCTAATAGATATACTATATATATATACTATATATATAGACTACAGCGCCATCTACAATGATTGGCTAAAGAAATATAATTTTAGCAACCAACTGAGAAATATAACATTAAAATCCAACTGAGAAATATAACTTTAGAAACCAACCATCATATCAACCAACCAACCAACTGAAAAAAAAAAAAAAAAAAAAAAAAAAATTTTTTTTTTTTTTTTTTTTTTTTTTTTTTTTTTTTTTTTTTGAGTGGGCGTGGCTTGGATTCATTCTTTATAAATAGCCGTATTCAAACCTTCAAACCTTCATTCTGTCTGCTAACATTGAATTGTATCAGGATCATGGAGAATTTCATAAGATATGACCTGCCTGAAGATCCTAAATCTGAGTTCTGGATTCGAGTAAAATCTAATAAACCTGGCATTGAAAGACTCAGAAAAATATCTCTCGAAGGCATTTTTAGAAATAAAAATATTCCGATAGTGGATCGTATTGACGGGACCCTTTTAATGCAGGCAGACGGAGCCTTAGCCGCGAATTCAGCAACCATCGACCGTTTCAACGAATTTTATCTAAAACATAAAATGGATGGGTCCGAAATCCGTTTGGATGAAAATCTGGTTCTCAAGCCAAACTGCATTGTAGTTGTGAATGAATACATTCGTGGGGGACCTTTTGGCGGCACTAGATTAATTTTTCTTTACCACGACGTTGAAAAAAATGAAGCTGTGTGTAAAAGTCCTAAAACGGGTACCGAAGTCAGAATATCTCAGTCCGTACGCACTGGACGGTTTCCTATCGAACTGGGATTTGCCAGATCCATTCATATCTATCGAGATGCGATCGACGATTTGAAAATGGTTGTCAGTTTGATCGGATATAAAGATCCTGTTTCCTGGCTTTTGCATCGTGTGAATCAATTGAAACAGGTATTGGCTGTAGAGTTTTAATTTAAAAATACAACCTTGAAAAAAAAAAAAAAAAAAAAAAAAAAAAAAAAAATTTTTTTTTTTTTTTTTTTTTTTTTTTTTTTTTCAGAGGTGGGTGTGGCTTAGCTCTATATAAGCCTGTAGCTTTAAACATTTTTCAAGACTCATGCCTTCGCAAAGCATTCAAGTATGTGCTGAAGCCTTTTGGCTGGGCGAAAATTGTATACCGTTAGAAATAGCGTTTGCTGTTAATCCAAAAGAAGTGAATATATTTCGATTGGCACCATTGCCTTTGCATCTATCTTTTACTTTACAAGAATTGGCCAATGCTAAATCTAAAATGCTGGATCCTCATCAATTTCATAATTCTAATTTTTTTAGCAATCATCTAATTTCTCCAAAGGTGTACGATTGGAAATTAGAATATGACAATTGGCTAAATCAGCTACATGAATATGTTCCTTTGCATGCTGTATTATGCGTTAGAGGATTATCCCAATGCCGATTTTTCAACGTAATTTGTGGATATCCTCACGTAAAACGAATCGTATTACCAATTGGAAGAGCCGTGCCAAAAGTTAGCCATTCTCACAAACGATCAAAATTATTATCTTATCCATGTCCAGGCATAGAAGTTGCTACTATGGCCAATTATGTAACCAGTGAAAATTTAAAATCTATAAAGTGTAGTTTTAAACCAAAATTTCAAAAATATATGCTAAAATACATATATACTGACTAGTTTGTTGGCGATTTAACTACAAAATGGGTTTGGACATCACGGAGCCAGTTTATGCATGACCTTACAGTAGAAGAAATAAATTCCACTCCCACCCACCCTAATAGATATACTATATATATACTATATATATATAGATTGCAGCGCCATCTACAATGATTGGCTAAAGAAATATAACTTTAGCAGCCATCTGAGAAATATAGCTTTAGCAGCCAACTGAGAAATATAGCTTTAGTGGCCAACTTAGAAATATAACTGTAGCAGCCAACTGAGAAATATAGCTTTAGCGGCCAACTTAGAAATATAACTGTAGCAGCTAAATGAGAAATATAACTTTAGAAATATAACTTTAGAAACCAACCAACCAACTTGAAAAAAAAAAAAAAAAAAAAAAAAAAAAAAAAAAATTTTTTTTTTTTTTTTTTTTTTTTTTTTTTTTTTTTTTTAAATTAAATGTGTGGGTGTGGCTTAGCTGTATATAAGCATTATCTCTGCTGGCAGCTATCAAGTTCAGACTTATAGAGTCTGTGTAAAGTTTTATAAATTTACGCTATGTCGCAGCGTATGTTTAATACTCTTAAATTCAATGATACCGATTATAATTTTGTATATCACATAATACTAATAGAAGATATTCCACAATATGTACGGTTTTTTAAATTTCTTGAAATCAATAAGCTAAATATAATGAATTGGATAGAACATAATTCTCTAATGCGGGAAACTCATATACATTTATTTATTAATTCAGACAATGAAATCGACCGAGATATTTGGAAAGATTTTCCATTTGGAATTACGATAAATTTAATCAAATATGCAGATTATTTTTCGATTTTTCATATTTTGTCTGAAACACGTGATTACAACTGTTGCACTTTTACATTAGAAGATAGGTGTATTAAAATGATATGGGATAACATTAGTACTTTTTTTGACATCGAGCGCCTGCATTTACCTACTCGAATATTACAAAAAGTTGTTCGAGAATCTCAGAAATATATTTTACCCACATCGCTTTTTGAAGTTATTGCATGTACAGAGAAAATTGAAAAATTTTTGCAAAATACATCGTTAGAACAACTATTTTTTGAAACAGATAGGGTTTTTGATAGATATATTGCGACCTTTTTTCAAAGTAAAATACATTGTAGATATCTTACAAAAATATATATAACGCCTGCATTAAGGTATGTTCTAAGCTACTTTGTAAAGGATAATTATAAATTTCAAATGTGTATGCAATGCATACAATTATTTTTTTATGGAGAAGAGCGTTTAATTGATAGACATTACTTTAGAATGCGCATATATGAACCGGAATCATTTGTACGAGAAAGGGATAATTGGTGCTGTTTATGCCGGCAGACACCTCTATTTCAAGTAATAACTCGTGAACAGTATATGAAGCAATATCGACCTGACAACCCTCTCAAAAATTATCCCAATAAATTACTTATTAAAGTTCAAAAATATGAAATTTGTAAATATAGCATGAATGAAATAATATGATTTTAATAAACCTGTTACTGAGATGCCAATTTGTCCCAGTCTAATGTTGGTGCTTCATGTGGTTTGGGGAGTTCGCTAAGCGTATCGTCAACTTTTTTATCTGGAAACGACCTGCTATTGACAAGATACATGCGGCTGCTTAAATCTAGATAAAAACCGTTTTCGTTACATTTCAATTCCATTTGCATATTGGATGGTAACTTTTTTACCATTAAAAAGACTTCTATAATGCTAGAGATGTCAACATATCTTCTATATCTATTGGCTGCCGCCTCCAGTTGTTCGAGAGACATGCTGCTCATTTTAAGATGAAGGGTTGAGTCATCGTCGAACGGGGAGATTTCTTCAATAAATTTTTCCTGATCCATATCTACTTATTTTATTTGAAAATGTTCCGTCTACGTGACTACATAAAAATCAACCAACCAACCGTTAAAAAAAAAAAAAAAAAAAAAAAAAAAAAAAAAAATTTTTTTTTTTTTTTTTTTTTTTTTTTTTCAGTTGGTTGGTTGGTTGATTGTCATTTATCCTGTATATAAATGCTGGCCGCCTTCCAAATTTATATCATTTTTTTCATTCTACAATTGTTGTAGGTACCATTTCTCACAATGAACTTCTCTGATTCCATTCACAGCATATTTCATTACCTACTCAGAGACTGCGTGCATTTGGCAAACTGGGAAGATACAAGCCAATTTAGGCTGGTCGATGTCAAAGATGACTGGGATGATCCACAATGGAAACCGAGAGAACACAAATTTGCCCTTGCTATTTTGAGGATGTTAGAATATTATTTTCAGACACCGCCCTTACCTACTGGTATTGAAATCGAACAGATTGAAGATGTCATTCCCAAGCTGAAAGAAAAATTAAAAACTATTCTCGATTCCGATAGCATATCTTTTAAAGTCCGAAACCTTTGTAATAACGAAAGCTTGACGCATCGTCGTTGGTCGGGTCCCGAATCTTATCAGCCTTGGGTGATGGAGTGTTTGATAACTACTGGATGCTTTCTTGGAGAATGTTACGCAAAATTTGGATACAATGAGAATTTATTTAATCTGGCATCCAAAACCCTTATAGATATTATGGAAGACTCTGCGTTATTATCTTGTATTAGACTCGATTTACATTATAAAATGGATCCGTTTGGTAAGCCTGGCGCTAAGATTAAATCAGTTTTGGACGAAGATTGGAGTATGTGGACCTTTCAATTGAACAAAGCACAGGAGAAAAAATTGTTCAAGAAGTGTCCAGGTAAATCGTAAGTCCAACACTATTTAAATATCAATCAATTAATCTACCAACCTAAAAAAAAAAAAAAAAAAAAAAAAAAAAAAAAAATTTTTTTTTTTTTTTTTTTTTTTTTTTTTTTTTTGAGTGGGCGTGGCTTAGCACAACATACGGCTATATAAGCTCGGTCATTTTATTTGTTCAGCAAATTATTCTTCTAACATGGCTTTCTTAAACATGGTTCTTCAACGCCTTGCTACTGGGATAGTCTCGTTTCTATTTCGTCACTATAAGCCAGAAGTGAAATATATGAAAGTGCGGGATTCTGCCATAGACCCGGAACAGAGAGACGACCAGTCTTTGGGATTCGATTTGTACGCGACTAAGAAAATCGTGTTGAGACCTGGCGAGACAAAAACGATTGATACTGGAATAGCGTTCGAGATTCCATCTTACATGGGAATGTATCTCTGGGACAAGTCGTCGTTGGCTTTGGCAGAACTGAGAGTGTGTGGCGGTGTGATAGATCCAGGCTACAGAGGCTCTGTAGGCGTGATTATGGAAAATTGTTCGCTGGACAACTTCACCATCCAGAAAGGCAGCGCTATAGCCCAAGCTGTGTTTCAATTGGCAATTTATCCTGAAATGATAGAGACAACGGAATTGTCAGATACCGTTCGTGGCGATAGAGGATTTGGTGGAAAATCAGACTGGGCAGATAAATAAATCTTGTCAGACCTAATATACAAGTAGATAGATGGATTCAACCTATACACCAAAAATTGATCCGGAACTCAATTATTTAAACTGTTTAAAGGCCCATTATAAACGTAACGATCATCATCCTGAGCATTATGAGAAGCCTGAAATGAAATTTGAAGCTAGAATGGAATTGACTTGTGAGTTATTAGGAACTGTAATGGGTTGGGCTCATAATCGAGGATTAAAATTAAATCTTGCTGAATGTCGAGCTGTTATCGAAAAGGCTAACTGGGTGTCATGGGATCTTGCCGTGAAAGATAAATTACCAGAACCTACTGAAATTGATTTCAATATTCATGGAACATGGCATAATAAGACATATTCCATAGACGAATTTAAAAAATTGGAATGTTATGAGGATCTCGACGAACTCAAATGCGTAAGAGATTATGTGGATGACCTATTGAAGCATAAATTGGCAGTTTATCAAGTTTGGCGAGATATTACTGAATATGATAAGCGATACAATGCAATAGCTGAACGTATACAAAATCATGATTTGGATAAATTTCGAATCGATATGTTACGAGCCTATACTATGAAGTTAAGCGAGTTTCGGGGAAAGACTAAACAAATTAATGTTGAAGAGACTCCTAAAACGGATGATGAGACTCCTAAAACGGATGAGTAAATTAAAAGACAGCCGCGATATTTTACCCTCTGTAAGACTAAATATGTCCACCGTAAAACTAAAATAGATTAATAAGCTATCAAGTTTAACAAAGATAGTTCACCCACTGTAAAATTAAATATAGAATTTAAAAAAAAAAAAAAAAAAAAAAAAAAAAAAAAAAAATTTTTTTTTTTTTTTTTTTTTTTTTTTTTTTTAAGGTGTCCTTGAAACAGCTCTATATATACACACAGTCATAAAAGCCACATGTATATACAGCTATAAAAGCTTCCACACTACATATATTTTACCAGTATGAATGTTCCGTTTCGACAATGGGAACCTGCTATGAGGTTTAACAAAAAAGTATCAAGTCACGTTTGTCGGTATGTCGTATTGATAAATAGTACTGCTAAATTTGATGTAGAAAAAGACTTGAAAAAATTACTACGTGTAACAAAAAAACCTCTCATATGGTTTATTAAAACATTTCGATCGTTTGGTATTAGGGTTGAATATGGCACACTTTTTTCCATACAAGATCTTAAAACTCAGGGACCCACGTTTAAAGATATCTCGGATGGAATCGTGCGACAATATCTAATATCGAGGTATTTACCAGATGTGACTTTTGTATGCTTTCCAGGATTCGCTAAAAAATTACCTTTCGATTGCATACACCCTGACACGTTAGTTGGTAAGCTTATCAAGAAGAAATAATATACTTAAAAAAAAAAAAAAAAAAAAAAAAAAAAAATTTTTTTTTTTTTTTTTTTTTTTTTTTTTTTTTTTGTGGGTGCGGGTTTACTATATATAGGCATTAATTTTACTATCTGTTATACATTTCGTCAACTGTTCCTCTGTAGTGTGTTTGGCAAGTCTCATAGATTCCAATATAAGCGTTTAGTCTTTGAAATATTGACTGTTTCTTTTACGCGTTTCAGAAAACCTTCTGCAAGATATCAAAGTTTGGCCAATATTATTCCAAGTGAATGTGCTCGAAACTTATTGCAGTCATCTTTCAAAATACCCTGTAACTACTGTAAAATAGGATGGTCTAGACAGTTTATGGTACTTAGCCATATGTATAAAGTTTAATATTGTACACATATAAATAATAACTGAGTAATTCTTTTGACAAATGATGAGTTTCCCGTTTTTTCTATTGCCTAATGAAATAAAATTGAAAATACTCAAGTACCTACCCGTTTACGAAAAATATAAATTATTTTCTATAACTGAATTCAGCGATTTGTTGACCTATCCTCGATTATGGTGTAACAAAGCTTGCTATAATCTATATCGAAAGGCGCTTGAAATACAAATCTATTCAGTACGAAGTATTATTAGGACTGATTTTGTTTTAGTAAACATTTTTATTTATATGCTTAAAACCAACATCGACATTTTATATCCTAATCATTGGAATTTTCATCCAATCAATGAACATGAAGAAAAATTTATTGTCACTATGAAAACTAATTTTGATGAATTTATAGCAAAATATGCTGTTATTGTTACCATGTACGTTAAAGTATTCGCGTCCCCATTCTATGTTAGGTCTATTCTACTAAGTATAGAAAATGTGCATGGTATACTATTTCCTTATATCGTACATCCATTTTTTCTAAACATGAAGGGTAAAAGACAATGGATTCGGTTTATGATCGCTTGTGAATTTATTCGCCAATTATACAGTTTAATTGAAGCTGATAAATCGAATTATAAGGCTAAATGTTTATTTCGTATATTGAAAATACTGACATTTGAGTACGACGAATGGGTCAATAATCAGGGTGGATGGGAATGTATAAAAGATTGGCAGAATGACAAATTGGATGAAGATATTTTTACTGTCAGTACTTACTAAAATACCTTTAAAAAAAAAAAAAAATTTTTTTTTTTTTTTTTTTTTTTTTTTTTTTTTGAGTGGGCGTGGCACATCCATAATTACTATATATAAGAGAGATGTGGTAGTGTCTAGCAATATTATTCACCCGCACAACTTACAATGGCTGGTCTACACTATGTTTATGCTGTGCATGTCTCTTTTGTTCGCTATGAAGGAAGGCAAATCCCATGGACTGTTACTATGACTTCGACCGTGACACCATACAAGACTTTTAGTATTGGTTTGCACAGCAACGACTTTACCTGGACAGATTCTGATTTGAATTATAATTGTCTAAACGCGGATGATTTTCCCAGAAACCCTTCTAAAAAACTAAATCACCAAATCAGTCTGCCACATTTCGAATCTGAGTTTAGAGAAATCTATGGCGCAGAGTACTGGAAAGATGGCTGGGTGACACAATTGGCAGCCGTCGATCGGCCTACGTATGATTATCTAAAAACATTTTGCAATTCAATTATATTGTTGGATAACACATTAATTGCTGAAGATAGAACCTTGGCTGCAGCATACAGGTATAACGTATTGCCAAATAATGGAGAGGAATTTAAAGAAATTGTAATTGAAGGTTGAAGGACTTTTAAAAATCTTAAATGCCTTTGAAAAAAAAAAAAAAAAAAAAAAAAAAAAAAAAAAAAATTTTTTTTTTTTTTTTTTTTTTTTTTTTTTTTTTTTCAAGTGCCCCGCCCACCCAAGTCTGTATATATATCAGAAAATTCTATTTAGACAATTTATTATTGTTAGATGGTATGATATTGTACACATGCAAATATGCTAAGTAAAGTTTATGAGAGTTTTTTATTAATATGCTCATTCATATTTGCCACAATTTTACTTATTACAGCTCTTTTTATAGTTATATTATTTATAATAACGACTTTTATTATGGAATTTTTGCTAGGCCCAGAAATTACAAAAAAGTGTATTAAAACATTTTTAGAAAAGATGAAAATAAATCTTGTCTTTGCTCAAGAATAAAGGGTTATGCAATTTTTAAAATATGGATAAATGTTTGTGCTGTAATAAGTTAATAAACTATCCAAGATCGAATTATAGATTGGATTGCGAACACGCTTTTCATCAGCGATGCCTTGTAAATTATTTTCAAAACCATCCGCTCAAATGCCTGGAATGTACCCAACCGCTATCTTACATTGATCTAACATATTTTCAAAGCATTCATGAAATAGTAAATGATATAGAAGATACTGATTCAGGCTTTGAATCTAATTAATTCATGTCTTAGAAATATAACTTTAGAAACCAACTTCATCAACCAACCAACCAACCAAAAAAAAAAAAAAAAAAAAAAAAAAAAAAAAAAAAAAATTTTTTTTTTTTTTTTTTTTTTTTTTGAGTGGGTGTGGCTCATGTATATATAAGACTGTTGACTTGTCACTTCATCATTCTATCTCGATCTTTGCCAGCAGCAGTCATATCTTTCCTTTACGGACATGGAATCAACAGTATCCTACAGCTCTTTGGTTTGGACGTTAAGAAATAATAATATGGAGCTAGCACATAAAAATGATAAATTGGCTAAAGAAGTTAACGATTTACGAGATATATCTTTTTTTCAAAGTATATTAAATGAATTAATATATGCTGAAAATGTCCGATTAAGGGGTGAACGATCTCGCCTTTGTATGGATGCAGCACAAATTGCTGTAACTTTAAACGAAAAGATAATTAGTTTAAATTCGATCATCAGCAAACAACGTAGACTGTCAGCAGCAACACTGAAAATGTCAAAAGCTAAAGATAGTTTTAAACGTAAAACTAAAAGGATTATAAAGCCCAAGAAATGTACAATATGCCAAGGATAATAAAATCGTAACCAAGCCGTCAAGGTTACATCAAGGTCACATGAAAAAAAAAAAAAAAAAAAAAAAAAAAAAAAAAAAAAAAATTTTTTTTTTTTTTTTTTTTTTTTTTTTTTTTTTTTCACGTGACCTTGATATTATTTATTTTTATACTGGCCTTTTGCTATATAAGTAAGGTTCGTTGGATTGCTATTATTATTTCATAATGGAAGCTATGAATCCTATTGAGATGCTTATTGATGGGGCTGTTCAGCATGAAGTCTTGCAGAATAAAAATCCTTACTTGACTATGGAGACTATCATTTTACGTTTGTACAAGAAAATTTCACAGTATACGCGTGTCCAGTTCTATCAGAATGAGAAAACTCTACTGTTTGTACAATATCACGATGAAATTTTGAATGCCTATGAAAGTATAAAATCTAGGCTGTCTCACGAAGAGCGAGCTACGGTAGAACGTGTCCTATCTAGAGATTGCCCACATCCCAACGAATTGCTGAAATTTACCTGTACTTGGTACAAACATGATCCTGCCAGCATTTGTAGATGGTTTGCTGTCGATGGTATCATCAACCTGCATCCTAAATATTACGTTCAAGATGCCTTTAACAATAATTTCGAGAAACACAATGCAGCCGTCAGGGCTCTGTATACTTATTACTCTAACCCTGAAAGCATCAAATTGATCGTGAGCAAGGCCCTGGATATTGAAGGTGACGAAACATATGAGGCAGATCCCGATATGGATAGGTGTTTGGAACTGTACGTAACAATGGTGGGTGAAGAAGAAATGAAACGTGTGGCAGAAGACAGGCGAACCAAGCTGCGAGCTCAACAGCAACCCAATAAGCGTAAAAGAAAAATACAGCCTCTAAAATTATCCGAAACTGTAGAAAATCCAATTGTAGAGACCCCAGAATCGCCTAGGCCGATTTCACCCCAAAATGAGTAATAGCTGACGGTTAGAATAATCAGGTTTCAGTTTCTTTAAAAGGTTTTGGCGTAAATTTTCACCAATTGACAGATGCCATTTAGAAGTCGTGCTGAGAAGGTCCATAGCAGTCAAAATTTTCAAATAGGCCTCGTGACAATTTTCTACGTCTGATAAGTCTATTCTAGTATTTTCAATTTTCTCGCAGAAAGGCCAAGCGTGGTTTGTTGGAGGTACCATCGCTTCCATATCTGACAGGTCATCTGTAGGTTGGGATATATCAAAAATCTTGTCACATTTTATAACCTGAGTGTATAATGGATTCCAGAAGAGTTGCAAATGGCTACTCAAAACAATCGTCCAAACGTCAGATGGAATGATGGCGTCAAACGAAGGTTCAATCACAATATGTAATAGACGCGATTCGTATAGATTTGGACGATATAAAAATGTCAGCTCGTAGTCTGATACGGGTTCTAGCTCAGGAATGGAATCCAAATAGAATTTGACTAGGTTAGGATAACGTCCATAATGACTATAAATTATGGTAGATTTCTTAGAAACTAAAGCCTTTTGAAAAAATTCCATATCTTGATTATTAAACATTTAAAAAAAAAAAAAAAAAAAAAAAAAAAAAAAAAAAAATCTAGCCTTTGAAAAAAAAAAAAAAAAAAAAAAAAAAAAAAAAAAAATTTTTTTTTTTTTTTTTTTTTTTTTTCAAGGTCATATTATTTATCTATATATGGGTGCCTCCTCTGCGCAAGGATCATTCATGGTAGAGCCTTCTATCTATGAGGTCTTAAGTTTTTCTGAAAGCTACATACGGCTTAACTGAAATAGATTAAATTATTAATGCTAAGTTTTTTGTCAAGAAAGCATCAAAAAGGTGTCATGAGACAAACGAATAAATATACTACTTCATATGGCTTAATCGTCAAAAATTCTGACAACCAAGTTGTACTTATCAAGCGTAAGGTGCCATACTGTGTGCAAAATTATTACACGTATCTCCATAAAAGCAAAACTAAGTATTGTGAATATTCCAAGAATGCCTTTGACCAGATACGAGACGTTTTTGAAAGAGAACAGTTACCAAAGCTGAGCGAAGAATATAAATTGGATTATATGTGCTTTGTGAATGGCAAATTGTACGAAGATCTGTACGATTTTCCGCATGGACAGCCGTCTACGAAAAACCCACAAACCTTATTTGATTATTTTATAACTGCGTATCGAGAATTTCGTGAAGAAACTGGCTTCAGATTTACTTTTACGAAAGAAGATGTGGAAAATTATCCAATCGTGCATTTTGAATTTATGGGATGCGATAAGATTTATTATAAACAATATTATTTTCTTATTGAAAATGTAAAAGATTTGAAGAGATACAGATATTTTGATTCACTCGATTTTCCAATGATATCGTCTGCCCAAATTAAGAGTTGGAATGATGATCGACTTGTGTATACAGGCCAACTGTATCCCGTAAAAATAGCATATAATTATTTTAAAATTCAGCAAAAAATAAAAATTGATAATAAGCATAAAATTTTTGAGAATTTTTATCCAAAGTACTATATAATTTCTTATCAAAAAAAAGAAGATGATAAGAAACTAATGGAAAAAATATTTAAAAATTAATTAATAAAAAGCCACACCCACCCTTGAAAAAAAAAAAAAAAAAAAAAAAAAAAAAAAAAAAAAAAAAAAAATTTTTTTTTTTTTTTTTTTTTTTTTTTAGATGCCACGCCCACCCTTGAAGCTTGTCTATATTAACTATGGGAAACATGACTACACCCTCATTGTGTCTCGCCAGCAACGGTCGTCTAGTTACTATGTCTCGTAATGTGTTTTCAGTAAGATGTACATTGACCGACTCTAGATAGTTAGATTTTTCTATAAGAGCCCATGATTTCATGAAAATCTGCAATATCTTGTCATTTGTCAGACAAAAGTCTATAAATATCTTGTTTTCAAAGCCAATTTTGTATAAATAACGCTATTTCATCCTATTTTAAAGGAAATAGGTTTAGACGTCAGGAGCTAGTTTATGCATGACCGTACAGTAGAAGAAATAAATTCCACTCCCACCCACCCTAATAGATATACTATATATATACTATATATATAGACTGTAGCGCCATCTACAATGATTGGCTAAAGAAATATAGCGTTAGCAGTCAACTGAGAAATATAGCTTTAGCGGCCAACTTAGAACTGTAGCAGCCAACTGAGAAATATAACTTTAGAAACCAACCAACCAACTGTAAAAAAAAAAAAAAAAAAAAAAAAATTTTTTTTTTTTTTTTTTTTTTTTTTTTTTTTTTTTTTTTAAGAGGTGGGTGTGGCCTTCTTCAAACCTATAAAAAGGCAACGCCGCACTCTCAAACTATCATTCTACTGCAATCATGAATCCTGCTATCTTCTGTTGTCAAGATGAAGTCTTTGCTGAGGCCGTTTGGCTGAATGTTGGAAACGGATCCCTAAAACCGTTAGAAATAGCATTTGCCATTTCTCCAGATAAGGTCTACATATTTACAGTAGCACCCTTGCCTCAACATTACTGGGTCACGCTAAGAGATCTTGCCCAAACTAGATCTAGAATACATAACAAAGATCGTTTTTACAATTCTCAATGTGAACAGCTACTTTTACAGCCAAAACTCTTCGAATGGAGACTTAAAGCCAACAGTTGGCTTAATAAGCTGACATATTGCGTTCCGTTAGACACTCCACTGTATGTCCATGGTCGTGCCCAGTACAAATTTTTCAAGCATCAGTGCGGATACAGAAACGTACATCTGGTTAAAGTGCCAACTGGAGTAAGAATCATAAACGCTTGTCATTTTCATCTGAAGTCGAAATTGTTAGATTATCCTTGTCCAGGAATAGAAGTAGCTACGATGGCCTATCATCGAAGAGATCTTCAAATAAAACAATAGTGTAAAAAAAAAAAAAAAAAAAAAAAAAAAAAAAAAATTTTTTTTTTTTTTTTTTTTTTTTTTTTTTTTTTTTTTCAATGTGGCCTTGTTTTTTTTATTTATAAATCAAGCTAACGATGGGCTATAAAACCTTTGTCCAATCCATCTTTGGCAATCAGTACTCGTTTCATGCCCCATACTTACACGGGCTCAATCTCTACTGTCTCTTCGTTATTACGTTAACAGTGTCCCTTTGCGTTTATACCCTGCATCAGCATCAAGATGTCTGCGACAACACCTTCAAGCAGCGCGTCCATGACTTACGAATTAAATACGCCAGTGCTAGACGTCCCGGCTATGATTAAACCTATTTTAGATAATTATAACATACACGTTAATAATTTTATTCGATTTTTGCGCGATCGTCTAGATGTCTATCTCGTTTACGAAGGCCCAGCCGACCCCCATCAGCACATTTTGTTAAGAACCATGTACGCGTGTTCTATCAAATCCAAAAAAATTTTAAAAGATGTATTTCCAATCATGATAGGATCGCTTCTAGATATGGCCATTCGCCATCAAAACGAGAGGTCTTTTCGCGAACCTCTGTCGGCCTCTGAAACCCAGTATCCATTTACAAAATTAGATGTAGGGAGTGGATTCTTTCTAGTCGGTGGTTCTTTGCGCCATTTACCCTATTTCTATACGAACGATCCTACCAACACGCATGTCATTCAAAGAAAAATTGTTCGAGTCTATTCCTACAATGCTCTGGATCGCGGAAAAGAGTTAAATTTCTACGTGGCAGACTACGATGGCAAAAAATGTGGCGATGTGGTAGTTATTCATAACAACGGTACTAAAACCAACGACGATCCACATTTTTTCAATCATTGTCCCTATCCAGTAAATTTGACGGCTTACATGTCCATGCTGTATCGAAACGAGCATTTTGACATCGATCATCTGGGTAATAAAATGGTTGTCAGCCCAGGCCATATGTTTACCAAACTCTTCATAAAATATTTGTACGGTCCGCTGCTGCAGCAAGATTGGAAGCTGATCAAAGCCAGAACGGGTCTGGTCTCGAAATCTATCGAAGACGGGTTCTTGCTGCACGTTCTATCTCGAAAAACGGTCTATTATAAGGAAACTAAATCTGCTGGAAAGATGACCAACGAGCCTTCAGGATCGCATCGCGAAATAGGTGTCAACGGTGAAGTATTCATGGAAAAAAATATAGGTTGCTATAGAGAAATTACGTCTCAGACCTACAAACTAAATCCTTATCTGCTACACGTTATAGTGAGACAGATTTCCAAAAAAGTTAAAAATTCTACCGTCGATTCTTTTCATCCTAGCTATTTGTATTTTTTATGCATACTGGGTATTTTCGAAACAAAAAACGTGGGTCGCACGACTATGATGGTCAGAGACACGATTGTTTCTACGTGCGACGATCTGGATCCAGTCTATCATGATGTACCCAATGATAAATTTTGGGATGAGCTGAAACTCGAGTCTCAGAAAGACAGCCGCTATTTCGTAGTTGTGAACGAGGCCTGCATACCCGTAACCGAAAAATCTTTTTACGGTATCAAGCTGCTGAGGCTGAAGAACCATTTCAAGACAATCGAGTGCTATCAGAGAGAAAATTTTATCATTATCCGTTATAAGATGGGTTTCATTATGAAAAGGGTGCCTGACACGGATATCTGGGTGACCCCGTACGACATCTCGTATTACATACACAGGCTGGCTGGGATTCATGCGACCAGCTACTTGGTGGATCTGAACCGATTTTGTAACCATACAGCCTTTCCGAAAAATATTTTGGCCTTCAACGCGATGAAAAATTCTGTCTTGGCTACGACTTCGGAATACGCTCTATATTTTATGGATACGGTATCCACTTATTATAAAAAACTGACTCCTGACCATAAAGTTCTCATACCGGCCAAGAAGGATGGCGTTTCTGAACATTTTGAGATAGCCATGCCTCAGCCCGTAGTCACTTACATGAGTTTCAAAGGCTGCACGCAAGAAGACTGCATAGCGAAACGTAAAGGCTACGATGCGTTCGATGGCTGTAGGTTTTACACGCTCAGATTGAATTTGGATGCCAAATCTTGGGTTAAATTTTATCCCGTTCGCGGCGACGAAGATCCAGAATCTGGTTTATTGGGGACGCTTGTTAGTGGCGATGTTTTGCAAGTCGAACCCTATTCTTTACATATAATACTGAATAAAATTTCTGATAGTGAATACCGCATTCGTTTCAACAAAACGCCGTTCAGGGTCGCTCAGCATTTCATAAGCGGAGACAAACTGACTATTAGCGTAGAACAACAGCATGTCTGCGATACAGGAGACAAACTCTGTAGTTTGCACGGTCAGAAAGGGGTCGTGCGAGTCTTGGAAGAGATGCCTATTTTGGATGATGGGATCGTACCCGATTTGATAGTGAACCCTTACTGCATGTTCAGGATGACGCCCGGACAGATTTTAGAAGCCATGTATTTGGGCGGGGGCAGAGACAGCCAATCCGTACGTAATTCGAAAGGTGTTTTAATACGAGACGCGAAGGCCTTCTATGGCAAGACGTTTTATTTTTCGGTCGCGTATTGGGCTAGCGAACACTTATACGCTCCCGTAAAATGTGTGTTGGATAGAGTGACCAACCAACCCGTCAAAGGTCGCAGTAGAAGAGGCGGTATGAAATTAGGAAATATGGAAGTTAATGCTTTAAGAGGTAGCGGTACGGCGTCTGCGTTTGAAGAAAAATTTTTTGAACATGGTGATAGAGTGCATATTGAGGCTACTGTGGCGATACCTAAATCGGTCAACGTGGTCATTGAAGACGCGAAATGCTACAAATATCTTTTAGAATATAAGACAGAACCTACCATACAGATGGAGGATTGACGCGATAATTTTAAATTTGTAGATACGAGTCGTTTTAAATAGACAGTTTTGTACGAAATGTATTTTGCTATTAATTTTTTAACAACAAGGGTCGCTATTTTATAGATTTGATACTCTGAGCCCTAAGGTCATTTTTTCTAATTTTTGCGACTAAATACCTCATTTTTTATAATGCCAGAGTTGGTCTCAGAGGTTACATGGTACTCGATTAGAAAATATGAGGCGTTTTGTCTTTCAAATTAGAAAAAATGATTTTTGAAAAAGACATAAATATTTATGTTATCGTATACGATACCGTATTAGTACTGGAACAGGTTTTAAATTTGCGTGGTCAAAACTAGGGTGTTGAATTCCCGTAAAATGTATATGACCAAAAGAGGCTTCGAGCAGCGACTGCATAATGGTTAAAGCATGAATTAATGAATCGAGCACTGACTGCATAATTTTTAAAGCATATCTTAATGTATAGAGCGTTGAACAAATAAGGGGGGATATATGTAACAAAAGCCTCGAGCTTTAAACTAACAAATAGTTGGGCAAATTTGAGCAAAACAAAAAGCCTCGAGCATTGAACAAACAAAGGGCATATGTGTAACAAAAAGCCACGAGCAAGCGCGGCAGAATGTAGAGAGCAAAAAAGTATGTAGAAATATAGTATAAGCAATATTTGCATGGTCTAAATTTGTACAAAAACCTACGAGCATCTATAGAGAGGCTATATTTTGTTTTTTAAGTAAAATATTTAGCATCTCGTTTTTTATTTTAAGAATGTCGAATAGGATCGTAGCTAGCTTATAGTAATGGGCTTACATTTGGAGACAATTAAAGAATGTAACCTCATACCGATATCTTGAAACTGGCTGAGACACTATAGCTGACATACAAAGTCCAGACTAAAAACTTACATTTGGTTTAGCAAGACAATAAAGAGCGTAGTCTTATCCCGATATCTTGAAACTGTCTGAGACACTATATCTGACATTCAAAGTCCAGGCTAGAAACTTGGCAAGAGCGTAGTCTTATGCCGATATAGTGAAACTGTCTGAGACAGCGACACTATATCTGACATTCAAAGTCCAGGCTAGAAACTTGGCAAGACAATAAAGAGCATAGTCTTATGCCGATATAGTGAAACTGTCTGAGACAGCGACACTATATTTGACATTCAAAGTCCAGGCTAGAAACTTGGCAAGACAATAAAGAGCGTAGTCTTATGCTGATATAGTGAAACTGTCTGAGACAGCGACACTATAACTGACATTCAAAGTCCAGACTACAAAATTATAATCACTTAAATTAAAAGATGTTTTACAGTAATTTCTGAGTATACAAGTATATATATATATATATATATATATATATATATATATATATTATAAATATATTATAATATAAATATTATTATAAATATTATTATAAATATAAATATAATATAAATATAATATAATATAATATAAATATATTATAAATATATTATAAATATATTATATTATAAATATTATTATAAATATATTATATTATAAATATTATTATAAATATATTATAAATATATTATAAATATATTATATTATAAATATTATTTAAAAAAAAAAAAAAAAAAAAAAAAAAAAATCTATCCATTTCTATAGGGTAGCTACGATTCATGCTCCTACATTCTCCTATTTTGCTCCGACTTGCTTTTTGTGGCAACGAGCTTCAAGGTCATTCAAGGTCATAAAAAAAAAAAAAAAAAAAAAAAAAAAAATTTTTTTTTTTTTTTTTTTTTTTTTTTTTTTTTTTATGTCAGTTTTGTCTTGACCAGCACCTATAAAAGCCTCACTCCAACTTGCAGTTTTATCATATCATGGACAACTATAGTCATACTGCTCATGTTACGTTTATTTTACAAAATTCCAATTGGAAGCCATGGATCGTAGCCTTTACGTCTGTACATCCACCCTTCGAAACGATAACCTTGGCTGCCAATCCAAACAAGATTTCATTCTTGCATCGTGATATAGCCTATAACAACACCGTAAACGGTTTTCATGTACCCGATAACGTAAAATTTGACACTTATGTAGATATTTCTGAGATGGATGCCACTATTCGTTCAGTTTTTTACAAGAACTTAAAATTTAGCGATTGGGATGTAGTCGGGGCCGTGGATAAGCGTACTTACGACTATTTGAAAAATATTATTCCCACTGTCTTGATACCGACCAACAGCCATAGCGAAGATATTACATTGGGTGTCGCATACAGAAAATTTCAGGCTGATGAAAAATGGCGTCAACATAGATAAAATTTTAGAGAGTTTCTTTTATAAATCACGCTTTAGCCTTCTCTACGCAAAACGGCTTGTGATCGATAGTCACCAATTCATAAGGTGCTAGGCACATACATAAAAAATTGTATCTATTCACGTATAAAAATACTCCATGCTCGCACACATCTTTGTTGAGTTCGCTGCAATCCGGGCCTCTATAAAACGTAGAATTTGTACAGATGCATGTCCATCGCGGCACGGGGTCTTTGATCAGCATCAATACGCCTCCAGTCTCTTCTTTGCACGGAACCGTTTCTTCTCGAGATTGGCAAATGCCATCTATGCACTGGGCATCCCTATCTACGCAAAGAAACGAACAATCGTCTATGCACGGTATCTGTTTAGTAGTACAATTTTGGCGAAACGTGGGAGCCTCGGCTCGAACCTGCCTATTATCGACTTGTAGTTTTGAGCTTTTCCAAACCCAAACATAGGCCAGCCACATCAGAAAGAAAACGACCCAGGTCTTGTGCATGCTTTTTTTGTTAAGTCAAGATGTCTGAATATCGACAAGAGACGTTACACATTCCCAGATCTCTGAGTCGAGTCAACAAATGGCGAGATGCATGGGCCGCCTGCTATAGAATTATAGAAGAGTTCACGGTCGTGGATCTCAAACAATTTCATATCATTTTCGAGCGTTGGGTACCGATTCTGAATTGGATATTCGACCAACGCATTCCCAGATTGGATCGTTACGAACCCGTTTTTTATTATTGTAATTTACCCAACGGGCCTAAAGAAATCATTAAATTGTATATGGATGAAACTACCACAGACGAAACGGTGCCCGTCTACATTATTTTCAATCTGTACGAATTTCAAATTATTCAGAAACGCTATTGTCTAGACTATACCAAATCCAACCAGATGTTGTACAACGAGTCTCGCGGAACGGTCAACTTGGCATCGATGATGCAGGTTGAAAATTACAACCCAGCAGAATATTTCAAAACGATGACTTGTTGGCATTTGCTGTTTATCTATACTCTCCATGCGCTAGCTCATTGGGACGCGTACGATAAATATGAACATTGTTATTACGATACGCACATTAATGTGAGAGATTCACCCTTTTACAAGTTTCATTTTTACGGCCAAGTCATGTATCGTAAATAAAGATGCCGAATCCTACTAAGATACCTACGCAGTTTGCCTTCATTGTTTTGAACGAAACGAATCGGGGATATAGAAACCCTGATGCAGTAGATATGCATGACGTGCAGGCGTTGTGCGATGGTGAGAATAGTTTGGTCAGGGTGGCCAAACTCAGACGTTTTTTCGCCAATGCCGTAACTTATAAAATGTTCAAAGAAGGTTTGCTTGTAGATGACAATGCTTGGAACGCAGTCGTACAATCGACTGAAAATGATGCCGTCAGGAAATACGCCAAGCGATTCATGACTCGGAGGCCTAGAAAGCGAAAAAATAGACACGTATCCAGATTGGGAACTTATTCAAACGCTGAGCTTTCAGATGATGAACTTTCAGACGCCTCTGCCATATCTATTACCCCATCCAACGACGAATGCGATGATACGGACGTGAATCTACCTTTGCCAGTCTGTGCTGGAATAAGACGCGTTTGTCGAAATTACGATGCCCAACGTCGATATATTCCTTACGTTAGAGATGCTAGCGACAACAAGCGCTATCATTTGAAAGTGGCTTACGCTTAAATTACGATCGGGTTCTCTAACGGATTGAAAGCCAGCGGTACGAGAGTCTTCCAGCGGGTGGAATAATATTGCGTGAACTTAAATTGGTCGCTGAGATCGTTTAGCGATAAGAGAGTCGATCTAGATTGGCATTCGGATAATCGACCCGCGATTACGCGAATGGGTACGGCTCCTTCATTAGGACCGAAGCAGGCTTGATCGGTTTCGCTCAACGGTTGGTAGTTAATGTTTCGTACGCTATGTTTAAACACCCACAGTTTGATTCTCTGAGGCATGAAACGCGTGCTCTCGAAAAATCCTAAATTCAGTACGCGAGCTATTTTCGGTACGTCGAAATTTAATAAGGTTATGAATTTGTAAATTTCTTCTTCAAAAGTCTCATTTTTCTGAAGTAAAATGGATTCGTCCAAATAAGATCGATTCAGCCTAATGGTGATACATTTCGTTGGAAAAGACTGAAGTTTGTCCACGTAATGTGTGTAAAACGTATTGTCGCCGACACAGACCATATAATGTATTTGGAAAGGTTTGGCATCTCGAATATAAACATCTTCTGGATTATGGAATCGCCTGTCGTACGGTATGACCGTAGTAGATGGATGGTCGATCGGAATCATTTTGTAGTATATGTCTATGACTACATACTCTTCCAGTATAGGATATTTTTTTTCGTTTAAAAGTTGTAAGACTAAGGTCGCGTAATCCATAACTTGGTTAATTAAAGATGCCTAGGCCAGCCAAGGTGCCCGTTTTGTATGCCTTTCAGACTTTGAATAGAATAAATCGAGGTTACGAATATCAACCCGATGAAATTACGCACGCCGAAATAACCCGTTTGGCCATAGGAGATAATTTTTTGGTTCCTGTAAAAAATCTCAGGCGATATTTTGCCAACAACAACGCGTTTCAAGAATATAAAGAAAATATACAAGTCGACGACGGTTATTGGAATAATATTTTGAGAATGTCCGAGTTTCAAGGAAAAGTGGCTGATGCTAAATATGCCAGGCGTTTTTTGCCTAGAGAGCGCAACAGGTCCAGATATAAACACGTTTCTAAATTGGGTGATTATTCAGACAGCTCAGATTCGAACGCTTCAATTATTTCCATCACCCCTCCAACGATGAATGCGACGAGACAGATGTGAATCTTCCTTTGCCAGTGTGTGCTGGAATCAGACGCGTCTGTAGAAATTATGATTCCCGACGTAGATACATTCCGTACGAAAGAGATGCGAGTGAGAATAAAAGATATCGTTTCGACGTATCGTATGCAAATGCTTAGTAATATAAGTGTTAAAAATTTATTTATTTTTTGTTTCAAGGTCATGAAAAAAAAAAAAAAAAAAAAAAAAAAAAAAAAAAATTTTTTTTTTTTTTTTTTTTTTAAGTGCCACGCCCACCTTTAAAGCTTGTCTATATATACTATGGCTAACATGACTACACCCTCATTGTGTCTTGACTGCAACGGTCGTCTAGTTACTATACCTCATAATGAGCAAGATGCACATTGATGGATACTAGATAGTTAGATTTTTCTATAAAAGCCCATGATCTATTCTAATTTCATGAAAACCTGCAATATCTTGTCATTTGTTAGACAAAAGTCTATAAATATCTTGTTTTCAAAGTCAATATCGTTATCCCATCCTATTTTAAAGGAAATGGGTCAGGAGCGATTTTATGCATGACCTTACAGTAGAAGAAATAAATTCCACTCCCACCCACCCTAATAGATATACTATATATATACTATATATATATATAGACTGCAGCGCCATCTACAATGAATGGATAAAGAAATATAACTTTAGCAGCCAACTGAGAAATATAATTTTAGCGGCCAATTGAGGAATATAACTTTAGAAACCAACTGTGAAATATAACTTTAGAAACCAACTTCATCAATCAACCAACCAACCTTTAAAAAAAAAAAAAAAAAAAAAAAAAAAAATTTTTTTTTTTTTTTTTTTTTTTTTAAGTGTGTGTCCTTCAAACATAAATAAATAAATCCAAGGGTATATATATAGGCCTGTCTGAGACATCATTCATTTAAAACAGTACCAATGGCTAGCTCTTTGATCGAATCCTTTTCAGAAGATATCGATTCTGTTAACTCGATGTTACTATCTTTTGACAATGTCCATATTGATAACGTTGTACTTAAACCGCTCAATTCTTACAAGAGTTTGTCTTTACCATATCCAGGCCCTTATGGTATGCTCAGACGTCCAACTTTTAACTATCGATGGCTAGGTCCACCCAATTCAGACATGGTGAAATATCTTCGAACGAATGATGATCAACCTCAATTTTTGGATGGCCGTTCTCTGAATCCAGATGATAGTAAGAGTACAGAAATGTTGAACAGTCCATGGGCAAATCTTAATAAGGGCATTCGCAAATTTGAGTAATATATTTAAAACACGTTTATGTAATCGTCTTCGATATAACAATCTTCACTTTCTACCAGCATGATCCAGTCTCCTAGCAAGCCAGCCCGAATTCTTAAATTCGGAATTAGATGTCTGAAATTTTTTACGACGTCCAATAAACTAGTCTTTTCGCTTTTGCAGACCAATTCATGTGTCTGATCTGAAAATGTAAATTCTTCTTCGTTCAGAATGCAATTCTTACCCTTTTTCTTTTTCTGAAAAAAATGCGGAAAGTAAATCTTCAAATATCGTATGACTTGCCTATTCGTTTTACGTTGTAAGAATTTCTTAAATTTTTTCTTGTTGAAATGGTCTTCGCGGTCCAGGAGCCGTTCTCTATTTTCTACGTTATATTTTCCGATGTCGCATAATACGGGATGATTTCGCGTATACAAGACCGAGAAATGATTGGCATCGGGCATGTGGCCTCCTAAACGATGGCACGTCGCTATGAAAAATACTATCATGGTAAAAACCGTTTCTATGAATTGAGGGCGTTCGATTATAGCTGGCGGATACATTTCGTCCGGTTGACGAAACATACCAATAGTGTAGCCCGAATACTCTCTGAAATGGCCAGCGAATGGCAATACGTATTCGTCACCCAATATCTTGTTCAATTCCATTATGTCAAAAAAATGTTCTGGTATGTCGCACGATTTTGTACAGGTATAGGATCGCCATAATTTAGAATGGTTGGTAAATAGGCAGTGATATTTTTCAGAATTGAAATTGTTGAGTAAAGTAAGACAAGGCTTGTTGAAATGAAAAACGCAGGTCGTAGGTGAATATAACGGGTTCTTCTTCTGAATGTGGCGAATGATACTTTTGGATTCGTCAGATGTGCTAGTAATAGACCGTTTCGATTTACGAGGCATGTCTTTTTTTCAAGCCAAGCAATGATTGTAGTCGTTTTAGATATGGATGAAACACTAGGCGTGTATCAAGAAAATGTTTTTCAACCGCGTCCCAAACTCGATTTCTTTTTGAAGATGTTACGAGCTATGGACATAGATATCATTTTATGGAGTCTGGGCGAAGATGATTATGTACGGCGCGTCGTGGAAGGATTTCTGCCTTCGGTTAAAAAATACACACAGATAAATTTTGCACGAAGCGAGTGTAAGCTATCAAAAGAACTGTATGGCTATTATAAGGCATCTCAGCATATCAGACAAATGTACAAAGATCCTGTATTTTTAATAGGGGTCGACGACAAGGTTACCGAAAACATGGATTCGTCGTACGATGTCAGGATACATGTGCCTCCGTATCGTAAACCCGACGGCAAGGATCGCCAGTTGTTGAGAGTTTCTGAAGAAATTGTTGACGCCATCAGTTCAGTGAAAGATTTGACCCCTATTCAGTTTATGTCGGTAGACTATATGTGAAATAAAGGCGATGTCTAAAGTGGGGAGTAAAATAAAACTCCAACAGAAAATATACAGGTCACAACCGATGTATGCATTTCTAAAGTCTAATAAACCAAACACTAGCCAGACAGTGGCTACTACTACTACTACTAATACTACTACTACTACTACTACTGAATCGTTTTATTCAAATGTTACAGCAAACGCTCAGGGAAATTTACCATTAAATATATTCGATCCTATGTTGGAGGGAACTAGACAAAATATGAAGATTGCCGAGTATAAATTGCGCGGAATAGAAGATTTGGCTTCAGAATCAGATATAAAAATGTTGACTTTTGTTCTAATGAGAGAATACATACATACTCAACAGAGATGTGATGGTTTTGTTTATTTTAAAGAAGGACAAGACGATAAATATCCCTTATATGATTTAGAACAGGATAAAATTTTACATCCATATTATCAGAAGAACAAACTTAATCTTAAGACACACGACTTGTTACGTAGATGGATGAACGTTCGCATATTAACGTTGGGTAGTGATATTGTAAAAAAGTATCTTAAAAAGAAGGAAGATGATCGAAAGGCAAAGGCAGCGGATGAGGCCCGACAGGCAGAAGAGGCCCGACAGGCAGAAGAAGCTCGAAAGGCAGAAGAAGCTCGAAAGGCAGCGGAAGCGACAGACTTATAAAATATCAAAGCGACATTAAAAAACATTATATAAATTTTATTTAAAAAAAAAAAAAAAAAAAAAAAAAAATTTTTTTTTTTTTTTTTTTTTTTTTTTTTTTTTTTTTAAATAATATGTCACGCCCACAAAGTCAAGTACCATAAAATGCCGATGCTAGTTCGTATTACAGTATATGTATGGTATCTTGAAGGATTACTGCAATATGTTTCGAGCAAATTTACCTCGTGCACTTATTTAATATTTTCACTGTCAGTGGTTAGACAATGCTCCGACCACATGACTACACCCACGAAAAAAAAAAAAAAAAAAAAAAAATTTTTTTTTTTTTTTTTTTTTTTTTTTCAAGTGGGTGTGGCTTCAATTTATTCTATATAAATAACGGCTATCGTATTCAAACTATCATTTTGCTGATTCTCCTTTAGAAATAAAGTCATGTCTTTTCAATCGTCCTATTTACATTGCGTCAACAGAAAGACTGAAGCACCGCTGAAGGCCTATTTAATTTATAATCTTAAAGGAGGTATTTATTATTTATTACCTGATGATTATTCCAATTTTTGTCTACAGTGGATTGGTTTATCCAATCCACCTTCTTACACTATGGATTTGCCCTCTACTCTAATGCATTCTATAACTTTAGATTTCGATTACAAGGGTTCTATCAAGACTGCGCCGAAAAGATTTTTCAGTACGATAGAATGCGTTCTGAAAAGCGTTTTTTTATCTAACGTGAAAAATTTTACTTACATTATCGCTATGAGAAAAGCCAGCTTGGGTATTCATATACATTTGCCAGAATTTCAGATAGGACACGACGATTACATACTATTTTGCGAACATCTTCAGTATAAATTCAAACAGATAACGCTGAACGATGAAACTTATATATTGGACATTCCACAAAATATTATGTTGGTCGGATCTTCTAAACCAAGCCATTGTCCCTATATGCCTGCCAGGCTGGTGTACGTAGATGAACGCAACACGTTACACTTAAACGTTTGGCAGCCGATCGAAAACGATATAATAACACTGAGGTCCAGTTTTACCGTACGAAAACATAATGAAAAATCTGTTTTCAGAGAAATTTTAAATATGCCTGCGGACAAAATTCGTAATAAAATTTTAAATTACATGATGCCTATCGTAAACGATTTTCAATTGCAGAGACACACCTTACAATATGCTACCCATATTGGAAAATTACCCAATAGCTCGCCAGAGTGCAGAGACGTGGCCTCTTTTGTCACTAAAAAATCAAACGAGAAAGGTTTTATCAGCAAATCTAAAAAACTTTTGTTTAGTGACAGTAATGTACTAAGAGCCTACTATTATTTGGAAATTATTTCGAAATCCATTAAGGAATTCGAGACTAACAATCATGCTTTAAAAATGTGGTTCGAACGGCTGAGTCGCGACAAACCCATCGCGATTTGCAATGTACCTGAAGCGTTCCAAGAATTAAACGATATGCTGCGATTCGAAAACGCCTCGCTTTCGGAAGAGGTCAACCCCTTAAAAACTATCATGCAATTCAATAACGGATATTATTTTTTACCTGTATTTTATTCTTTATGTAAACATTACAGGACGGATTCTAGATCGATGTCTCGACAATTGTACCCGGTGCTGGATCAAGACTTTCATAAATTGCTAGATAAAATTCAAACGATCGATCCCGAAAATATACAGTATGAAATAACGGACATTACTATCAACACCTTACATTTTTGCGCCAACAATTTGTATGGGGATCGACCCGACATGTATCGGGATAAGCTTACATTGATCGTGCGAAACAATAGGCGGGCCGTCTTATCCGTTACGAATGACGATCAGATGATACAAATGATTAGAAGCATACAAGATAGGCATTTACCCATTCACGTTCTCAGGCTGAAAAATGCCATAAAGAAAGCTGGACGTTACATATGGAACGCGCTCGAAGATACTTGGCAAGAGATTGAACAATCAGATGTTAATCACCACGTTACCAATTTGTTTACCAAAATCAAATCATTTATCAAAGAATACCGTAGTTCTGGTGGTCGTGGTGGTCCCGACGACGAATACATAAATAAATTTACCGTTAGCGGTGTCAATTCAGCTATTTTGAGCGATACCAGCATGGAACGCAAATACATCCTGATGGATTCTCACAAGTGGTTTCTGAGGCTGCAGGACGGCGTTTTAGATTTATTGACGGGTCATATTGGCGGGGTCGTGCCAGAGTTTTTTCTTTCGGAAAAAAAGATAAATTTAGGGATTCCGCGTAACGAAATGATGATTTTGTGTAACAATTCTTTGAAACACGTAGCCTTGTATGAAAAACTGACAGATAAGAAATTTTTCATGGTCTATTTAACAAATTTATTTCAGGACGTGACCGATAACCTGTATGACACGCTCTGTCAGTTGGTACCAGAATGCGAAGACGATCTGTCCAAATCCATGCTGCATTTCTATATAAATCTCTGTAAATGCGTTTGTTTCGAATACGACATTATGATGTATATGTTGGATATTTTGGCTAGCGTCTATATTGCGACAAATTATGAAAGAAAATTTTTTGTGTGGAAAGGCTTGACGCGTAACGGAAAAAGTAAGCTTTTCGAATTGATGGGACGCGTTTTGACTGCATATTATCATTCTATTCAGTCTGAAAACCTATCTCCAAGCCATTCTGTTAATAATGCTACTCCAGAATTGGCGTCTACGCTTTTTTCTTGTAGGATGGTCGCTACTGAAGAATTGGGTAGAAAAATTGACGAAAATCGTATTAAACAAATTACTGGCAATTCGTTCGTGGCTTTCAGAAATATGTACGAGCCGAATTCGGGTGGGATACCGATGGCCAAACTTTTCGCCTCTACGAATAACTATCCTGAATGTAAGGCTACGGAGGCTTTCAAAGATCGAGTGGTAGCTATACCATTCGATGCTGAATTTACCAGCGACGCGCCCGATTCGACATCGAAACAGGTAGCCGGCGATACGTACAAGAAAGATGTCTATGTCGTGGAGCAGTCTTTCAAAGGCTGTTTTTTCACGCTGTATTACCATTTGCAAAAATGTATGGCTAAAGATGGCCTGTTACACTACCGAAAAGAACCCGAATACATACAAGAATTTACGCGAGATTATTTAATTCATGCAGACATTTACGTTCAGTTCAAGATGTATATGGACGTTCAATTGATGCCCGGCACCATGACCACTACGAACGAGGTCAAATCTGCGATAAGACAATATCTGAAAATTACCAAAAATACATCTTTTCACGAGTGCGATCTGCTGTTCTATTTCCAAAAAGAATTTGGTCATTTACGTTGCGAAGATATTAATTTGAAACCCGGGGCCTTTAGTTACGCTACCGCTCAAGATGAAGATGAAGAGCTACCCAATAAAAAATTAAAAGAAGACGATTCGATGGTAGTTTATTACGAAGGGGTAGTCATTAAGAATTTGAGACGAGTGAATTTGGATAACTGAGAACTAAGATCAATGTCTTGTAAACTTCAAAAGAAAAAATTTAGTGACTATTACGACTTGAACCTTTTGAGGGTAGCCAATTTACCGATAGATTGTTTGATCGATCAGGTTACATCTAAAAATTTAAGCGAGATTGGTAAGACGCGTGAACAGAGCGGATTGTGGAGTTTGTTTTACGACGTGACGCCGAGAATCGTTCAGGTCTTTGAAAGAGAAGCCATGGAACATATTAATACTATATTGAAAGATGTCAGTCTTTACGGATATTTGTATTTCGTTGCAGACAATAAAAACCATTGGTATAACGCGCCGCTTTTTGATTACGAACAATTTCCGTTAATGTCTAAGAGAGACTGCGTTATGAATAAAATTCGAAAGATGGCTGAGAAATTTTTTAAGAATGGCACTATGAATTTTCACGCCACGTGTTTATATTTACTGTATTTCTACGCTTTGTTGGTCAATCCACACATCAATTGGATAATTGTAGATTATATAGCCAATGGTAATCGTTATCATCAATTTGGAACTCGATTAACGGGTAACATGAAAACTTGTGTGAAAAAAGTCTGGACTGCATAATTGTAAAGTCTCAACTTAAATTTTTACCAACCAACCAACCAACCGTAAAAAAAAAAAAAAAAAAAAAAAAAAAAAAAAAAAAATTTTTTTTTTTTTTTTTTTTTTTTTTTTTTTTTTAAGGGGGGGGGGTTAATATTTTTTTATTTATATAGCTTCTTTTACATCCGCCTGCCAAAGTATAAATACTCCTCTCGCCTCAGTTTATTATATACTCTGACTTTTGACTGGTCTTGGTTATAATACCTAAACCTAACCGTTACGAAAATGTCTCTTTCAAACATCTGTTTAGTAATAGACTTAGACGGATTTCATGTAAATAAAGTTTTTTATCCAAGAGAGTTTGGTTACGCCATTCTAGAAACAAACCATTGTGACTGCGTGAGATATAGTCTCAATCATCTCGAGGGCGTCCTTTCAGAAGAAGATTGGGATGGTATCAGATACTGCTCCAGACATGTACATGGCCTATCCTTCAGAAGGCAACCCCGAGAACACGTCAAGAATCTACACACGCTTGGTAAACTCATGACAAATTTATATAAGACGTACAAGACTGAAGATAAATACCTAGTAGCTTATAAAGGGGGCGAGTATGAGAAATATCTATTAGATAACTTGGGAATATCGTCAATTGACCTCGAAGACTTTAAATGCCCAAAATTTGACAACCTACCCCCACCCAAAGTAAAAGATTGCGGATATCATAGTAAATTTAAAGACGGGTCTAGAAAACCTCATTGCAGTATGCAAGAATGTATAGCATTTGCAGATTGGATTAAGAGTGAGATCAATAGAATGAAGTGAGTTAAAAAAAATAAATAACCTTCCCCCTCCCCCCCCTCTTAAAAAAAAAAAAAAAAAAAAAAAAAAAAAAAAAAAAAATTTTTTTTTTTTTTTTTTTTTTTTTTTTTTTTTTTTAAAGGGGTGGGCGTGGCGTGGCTTGACTCTATTATATATAGCTGCTACCGTATTCAGATAATCATTCTCCTCCTATCTACTATTCAAATGTATACCTATACCACTTGGGCAATGAGATCTGACGTTAGAGTCGCTTTCTATTATCTACTTCGAGATTGCGTTCATTTGGCAAACGATTCGGATACTGCAGATATGGTGTTCATTAACAGCTTGAAATGTAAAGACGATATAATATTTAGTCGGAGAGTACATAAATTCGCTCTTTCAATTTTGAGAATGCTTAAAGAATATTTTCAGTTTCAGCCCCAGCATACTGGTATTACAATTGAAAGGGTCGAAGACATTATTGTCGAGCTGAAGAAAAAATTAAATGATATTATCGAGTCAAATTCGATATCTCCTAGGGTCAGTAATCTGTTTCGCGGTAAAATTTTAACAAATCATGGCTGGCGAGGTCGCGATTATTATCAGCTTTGGGTAATGGAATGTTTAATTTTTACCGGACAATTTCTTGGAGAATGTTTTAAAGAAATACCATACAAGTGTGAAAAGTATTTCAATTTGGCATGCAACGAGTTGATTAAAATTTTACAATATAGTAATTTGCTAAATTGTATCGAACTAGATGTGTATTATGAGGCGGATTCGTTTGGCAAACCTGGCATTAAAGTAAAATCTGTCTTAGACAAATATAATTACCTATATGATTGGTTTTCATTTGAGTTAAATGAAGAAGAGCTACGAAAATATCCACTTGAAATCGTTTTTCGTTATCTACTTCGAGATTGTGTTCATTTGGCAAACGATTTGGATACTGCAGGTAAGATGTTGGTTGACGACGCGAATTACATGGACCATTTAAAATTTAGTCCGAGAGTACATAAATTCGCTCTTTCAATTTTGAGAATGCTTGAAGAATATTTTCAGATTCCACCCGAGCATACTGGTATTACTGTTGATAAGGTCGAAGACATTTTCTTCGTGCTGAAGACCAAATTATATTATATTAACCAGTCAAATTCGATATCTCCTAGAGTCAATAACCTTTTTCACCTTAAATTTTTAACAAATAATAACTATCGACGTCAGTATTATTATCAGCCTTGTGTAATGGAGTGTTTGATTTTTACCGGACAATTTCTTGGAGAATGTTTTAATAAATTTCCATACGAATGCGAAAAGTATTTCAATTCGGCATATGAAGTGTTCATAAAAATTTTGAAATATAGAAATTTGCTAAATTATATCGCAATAGATCTGTCTCAGGAAGGGGATCCGTTTTCTAAACCTGACATTAAAGTAAAATCTGTCTTGGACAAATATAATTGGTTTACATTTCAGTTAAATGAAGAAGAGGAACGAAAATTGTACGAGAAATGTCCATAGTTAAAAATTACATCTTGAAAAAAAAAAAAAAAAAAAAAAAAAAAAAAAATTTTTTTTTTTTTTTTTTTTTTTTTTTTTTTTTTTTTTACTTGGCTACATCAGGACTATTTAAACCGCTGCTCAATTCTATAGCCATATTATTTGGCTTAGCCATGGATACTAACAGAGTAATTACATATTCGCTCACAGCCTTCATTTGCTGCGTGAATCGACCATACAGTGGGTTCGGTATCTTGACAGTCTCTTCATTTTCCAGCATTTCTTGAATACAGTATAACAGACACTGTAATTCTACGACCGATTTATCTTCTTCCATTTTCGAGCAATTTTGATATTTTTCGTAAGCAATTAGTAACTGGTTAGGTGCCAATACTTTTGATAGTGTAGGAGTGACCATTTTTTCGTGGACGTAGCGACAAACTAATCCAGAAACCATATCGTATACGGCATGAAAAGCTTTAATCTGTTTGAGGCGCATTTGAGATTGTATAACGCTTTTAGCGGCCGTAAACATATATTCAAATTCGTTCGATCCACTCCTTTCCGTTATGATGCTGACCAAGTCTTTACCCATTGGTATCTCGTTCATTAATTTTTCCATATAAACTGTAAAATATTGTTTTTGAGTTTCAAACAAACGCTTTTCCATATGATCGTTTAAATTATTGGTCTTCTGCAAATTTGTCTGTAAATCTTGCAAAATAGACGTCTCCTTAGATTCTTCGTCTTCCATTTTATGCTTAGCTGGATTCTGTTCATCGCTAGATTTTTCATCTTCTTCTTCGATTGAACGTTTCATCCTTGATTAGTTCTGGCCCTCATACATCAATTCTGGAAAGGAAGGTTTTTTCTGCATGTCCACCTCGTAATTTGGAACGTTGGTTTCGATAGCCATGTAAGTATTTGGCTTGTATTCGTAATCTAGATCTATAGTCCAGCGATTGACACCCACGTTCGAATCATATTTTAAAACGAAGGCATTAAAACGGTGCAGATGATCATGTTCTTTGAACGTTAGATGCTGAGGATTGACCACGACCTTGCCCCAAAACATAGGATCTGCTTTCGGGTCGTTCTGGGCGATTCGGCAGACGGGACTCGTGTACAGCAGACTGTATATGTCTACGCGACGATTTAACCTATTATGCCAAAAATTGGGAACTTCTTCGCATGGAGCTGGCGAAAAGTCATTCACGTATAACCATTCGTAAACCGTTTCGATATCAAACAAATAAAAGGAAGAAATCTTACGCGTTCTCGCTCGAAATTGGGGCTGGGTATCGAAAAAATGCTGGGCGTAGTCATATCGCCATAGCTTTTGACCGAGAAGGATGCTTTCCGATTCTTTGAAAGGATTTGCGAGCTCATGATCTTTTAAACCTTCATAAAGAATAAACGAAACGGGTTCGCGAGTTCCAAGATAAAAATACGTGATGAGCTTGACATCTATAGGATCTTGAGGATCCTCTGGAAAAATACTCGCGCAAGCATCGAATCCAGGAGTTTTCAAATATTTTGTATCTGTATTGTTTAAATGACCGTCTTGTAGCACGACCCCAAATAGACCGTAACGCGGATCGCAAACGCAACCCCATCCGTCTACATATTTAGCTTGTTTGAGAGGTCTTTCACTCAAGGCGTCGAATGTGCACGGTCTCTTGACACATTTTAAAGAGGACAGGCGTTTCACGTAATCGGGATGAAATCCATCGCTGGGTTTGATAGAACTGACTTTGATTTCGCCCGGTTGACAAGGATTCAGATTAATGTAATCGATCGCGGGTAGCTTTTGGCAAGTTAAGTTGACGACCTTGTATCCCGGATCGCAAGCGCAGGTATTTGTATCAGGAAGATATTTGCCATGGATGCCACATCCTACGTTTACATCACAGTTTCCACCAAAATATTTTTGATTTATAAGATGTGGTTTTTTACAAACGCAGACGGCAAACGTAGCGCCTTGATAAGTGTATGATATCCATTCGCCAGTTTTCGGGTCGCAATGGGAAACCCGTAAAAGTTTTGGGATGCACTGATTGAGCATACAAATATGAGTTGACGGGCAATCCGAATTCGATTGGCATGCAGTATCTATCAGTTTTTCTTTAAGATCTAGAGTCAGTAGTGGCCATGGAGAAATTTCAGACGTTTTCGTGTTTGTGGCCGCGTAGACGCGCGTGAGTCCAACGTACAAAACCAAAAGTATCCAAAATGCTATTAACATGCTTTAGTAAATGCGAACAATTTTAAATGAGCCTCGTACATAAGCTAATCCTATAGAGGGATCGATGGCATCCATATTCGTTAAATATTTTAGCATTTTAAATTTTGTCTGAGGATTTTTGATACGTAAAAGAAAATTGTATGTACTGAGATACATCTTATTTATAACTAAGGTAAAAGATTTAAAGTTATATGAAAAAATAGTAAAATGTACTAAGGTTCTTGCCTCTCATCCTGTTTTCAAAGCCAATATTGTATAAATAACCCATCCTGTTTTAAAGGGTCAGGAGCGGCATGACCGTACAGTAGAAGAAATAAAGTCCACTCCCACCCACCCAAATAGATATACTATATATATACTATATATGTATAGACTACAGCGCCATCTACAATGAATGGATAAAGAAATATAATTTTAGCAACCAACTGAGAAATATAACTGTGAAATATAATTTTAGAAACCAACCAACCAACTGTTTAAAAAAAAAAAAAAATTTTTTTTTTTTTTTTTTTTTTTTTTTTTTTTTTTTTTTAAGTGGGTGTGGTCTTTGTTCACGTGACTTGACTGATTCTATATAAGAGTTGTAAATTATCTTGGCTTGCAGTCACTTGTGCTCTGAGCTAGCAATGTGGACTAAACCTCGTATTCCATTATTCTCAGACCGATATTCTCGATTTCGTTCGTTTAAAGGCTGGCCTTATGATAAAACTCAAATCGAAGAATTTGTTGATAGCGGTTTATTTTTTAACCGTACAGATGATACACTTAGATGTTTTTGGTGCACTGTTCGACTACATCCCAATAATAATCCACTTGAAAGGCATCGGCTATTTAAATGTGGTTTCGAAAGACCTACATTCAGAAGACCTACCAATGCAGTGTCTACCAATGCAGTTCCTATCGAATCCGAAAGATCTACTAATGTAGTGTCTACCAATGCAGTTCCTATCGAATCCGAAAGATCTACTAATGCGGCTCCTATCGAATTCGAAAAACCTACTAATGTAGATTCTATCAAAACGAAGACTAGCATTACCAATGAGGATAACCTTGAGAATTTAGAAAATTATCGCCTGTTTTGCAGTATATGTTTTAGCAAAGAGAGAAAAATTATCTTTGAAGCTTGTAGTCATTTCGTTTGTTGCGAAAGTTGTTCAAACCATATTACAATTTGTCCCATTTGTCGATTACCTATTACAAAGAGAATTACAGTATACCTATCTTAGTCAATCAACCAACCCTTGAAAAAAAAAAAAAAAAAAAAAAAAAATTTTTTTTTTTTTTTTTTTTTTTTTTTTTTTTTTTTCAAGGTCATATTATTTTTATCATATATATATATAGGGTGCTGCGACTATAAAAATGTAATCGGTCTAATCAAGCATGCATTACGGAAGGTTTACTCAACGCTCCTTAGACGTAGCCGTATCCAACGAAATTATCACGCCCGAAGAAAGGGCTCAAATTGAAAATTTTTACGCGTCCGATACATTTGTTCTGAAGGGTGAGGAAGCCGTTGAAATTCTTCGTACAGTTATTCCAGACATCGTATCAATAAACTACGATTCAGAGAATGACTTGCATCACATCCAAGTTGAAAAATGGCCCCATATCAAAGAAATGTGTTTGCATAATGCCAGAATTAAACCATGTTATTGGAAATATGTAAGACAGGACGACGGAGAACCCATATTCGAATATTATATGGATACGCATACTATTAAATTGTGCGAATGATTTAATACTTTGTCCATTTTCCACGTTTTTGTAAAACCGCAGCCATTCTTCGCGGCATAGATTCTAGCAGCTCGTCGAAATAGGAGTCGGTCAACTGGTTGAAGGCGGCATATACGTTCTCCCATAACTGATACTTGTTCGTCATGTCTCGACTCGTTTGTTTTTCTAGCTGTGCCCATACGTTTTCAACCGGATTCATGTCTGGGCCTTTCGGAGGCCAATCTTCCATGACTTCGATATTATGAGCTTCAAACCAGTGTTTGGCCAACCTGCTCGTGTGAATGGGAGACAGATCTTGCATGAAAATCAAATTGTTTTCTGCGAGCGTGTCCTCGACCAACGGTAGGATGGTGTTGGTATAATATTCGGCGTTTAAGGTTTTTTGATCTATCCTATGTATAATTTTAAAATTTTTTCCGAATGCCATCCATACGCATATGGTGAATCGGCCGTTGGCATTGGTATCGTTTACAATATATCTCTCGTCAAACCGATCGCTCAACGCGGGCCTATAGACTTTCAAAGCTCCTCTGCTGGAGGCTCGAAATATTTTTTCATCCGAGAATATGACCCTATTCCATTCGCTGACACCCCATCCTACATGGGCTATGGAAAAATGAAATCTTTTTTGTATGTGTACGGGCTTCAGAAAAGGTTTTCGTGCTGGAATGCGACATCGCATACCTTTTTCTTTCAAGCGTTTCCGAATCGTGTCCACGCTGACATGGGGTGCTATTTCGTCTCTTATATCAACCGCAGACACGAAAGGATTCGTAGTGACAGCGTTTTCGATATACAGATCGGTCAATTTGTCTGTTGCGCGAGGCCTCCCTCTCTTGAACCTGGAAGGTGGAGCGTATTCTTTAGCGAGCCAGTAATGGACCGTTGAAGGTACAAGATTCAATCTTTTGGCGATCTCGCGCTCAGACAAATGTTCTTCGTGACGTAATCTGACAATTTCTTGTCTAAATTCCATGTCTTGGCTTTGCGTCTCAGATAAAAACAAGTAGCATGGACACTACGGTATTTGTACATTGCGGCAAATGCAAAGAAAAGACTGAAACGTCTGATATAGAGATGAGTATGACGAAAACTGGCAGGCCTATTTTGAAAGGCGTCTGTAGAATATGCGGTTCCAGAAAAAATACTTTTGTAAAAATGAATGGTCATAATCAAGAATGCAAAGATGACCTTTTTGAATCTTATTAGTAATGATATATGCCATCCTGAAAACGTACATTTGCAACCCGGACCCACGTTATTTTGTAATCAGTGTCAAAATAGTTTTAACGTATACGAATTGATTACCAAGCCTTCCACAGACCATTTTCGATCGAGTCAGCTGGCCGAAGCCTTTTTCGAATGGACGGGCGACGAAAATGTACCCATGAATTTTACGCTGGTAGATTTGGAAGGCCTGTTTCCAGTATGCGTGGTAGGACAATCTCTGAATCGCGTCAAAAAAGGCTTGCGTCTTCTAAAAGCTTTAAATGGACCTTTTATGACTCGTTCGGAAATAAATCATTTCCCAGATATGGACACGTTTCTGATCGATTTCTTAAATATAGTCAACGAGCACTCAAACGAAGAATCTAGCCAGGCGCGTGCGATATTGGACGTATTGATAAAAGGCATGCACGATCTTCTCTCTTGCAAAGAAATAATCAATCCCTTCGAGACGTATTTCAACGACTTGGTGCCGTACGTGAAAAAATGCCTGAGTCAATGGGAACCCGTGCATTTGAGCGAGGAGTATCCCAATCTGGCCCACGAACTGCTGGTTCATTTACAACTGTCTTCCGCGATCCGCCAATCGTTCGGCAAATATTCGATTCCGTTTGATATCATACATGTTATGGTCAGTAGCTATATCTGTTCGGCCGATATGAGCGTGGTGGGTAACTGGGTGTTGGATTTCATGGCTAGAGTCTGCCGAGGTCAGTTCTTTTGGAAAGCCTATCCCGATTGTCCGTTCGTCGCTAAAATGAATAGAGTTATCCAACAGAATATCGATCATAGAAAACATGCCGCGTACGCTCAGACTCTGAAAGCCATAAGATTAGGGGATGCGATAGAATATTATTCGGAATACTTAAGGCCTTTCCATCAAGTTCAAATGTATTTAAAGAGTCAATTCTGTAGTAAAAATGACAGTGTGGCCGAAATGGCCTTCAACCAAATATTTCCTGCCGTTTGTTTTCAAGATCACGGAGATTGCTTAGGATTTATGGTAGGTAGCAGCTATCTCATGCAAATCATGAAACGTAGCAACGGAAACCCGCCGAAAGGGTCTTGTAAGAAAGCCAAACAGCTTCATGCAAAAATACAAAAATTTGTCGGTAAAATACAAAACTTTGATTCGGGACCGTTCTTATTTTGGACCTTGGATACGTTTCAGTTGTTTTTGATGAGCGATTCCAGTTACGAACAGGAAATTCAAGATCTGTTTGGCATAGTCTTAGATATTAATCAAGATGGAAACTAGCTGCTGGGAAACACTTCAAAGTCAGATCGCTAAGCTCTTAAAAACGGCTGTCGATTACTATGGGTCTCAAGATTCAGTCACCATTAAGACCATGAAGCTTTATATTGTGGGAGAGGTATTCAGGACGTTTGGCCTCGATTGGGATTTCATCTTCAGACTCTTCAAAACACATACACCCGTTCATCCTAAAATTGTCCAAGAGATGTTAGAACACAGCGACGATGATATGGGGGGTGCATTGTCTCAGATCTTTGTCAAGAACGAAAAGCTCAAAAGCTTGACCAAGGCCCTCGCCGCTAAAGGATACGATACCGATCGATTGTTGGCTATCGACGGTCTTGCTGGAAATATTACTAACAAACCCAATTTCGAAATGAAACATTACATGGGCAATCTTCGATTTGCCGATAAGGGCGAGAGAAAATTCGTGTTCGACGAAGAGACTGAATTTAAGCGTCTGCATGTCCAGGCCGTGAGGGAAATGTATAAAATGTTGGGAGATGCTAAATTTAAGCCTAAGCACGTCTATGAAATTTTAAGAAAATGTTATAGCGATACAGCCGACGTGAATCTACCAGAGATCGAATTCGAAGAGAGTCTGGACGAGGAATTGGAAGAGAGTCTCTCAGAAATGTACATGACTAGTATGGGTAGAGATAATATCATGAGCTTCGTAAAAAGTTTGAGATTCAGAGGTGAGAAGCGACCCGCATCGGAAATGGAGGCGGTTGAAGAATCTGTAGAAAAACGTAAGTCAGAACCGGAAGAACCTAGAATGGATGTTGCTACTGCTGACGAAGAAGCTCCTTAAACTAAATAAATTAATAATATAAAAAAAAAAAAAAAAAAAAAAAAAAAAAAATTTTTTTTTTTTTTTTTTTTTTTTTTTTTTTTTTTTTTCAAGGTTATATTTTAGTTATATAAAGCCTTTGGCTCTTAGAGAAAAGTGTTATTATATATTTCTTTCAAGCATGTCGGTCTATGAAAAAAAGACTGTATGTTTAAACGGTAATGTCACGGTACGTTATTATGAAAAAGAAGATTCGATAGAGAATGCGAAAAGAGAAAATGCCCATAGGATACGTGTTTCTACAAAACGCAGTGTCTTAGAAAAATCCGTATTTACCACACCAAAAACTGAACTCGAACGTGTTAAACGTATGATTACGTCTTGGCGAAAACACGATACGTGTATCGTTTTTGGTAATTTGGGACGCCAGCCATACCTCTTAAATTATTATTTGGACCTGTGTTTCGGTCATCAGGAAGACTTGCAAGTCTATTGCAGCTGGCCTATAGATACACCTTATCGTGTCGAAACTACAAATCAACCATCTGATTTTCTATTTATTGTGGAACCCCTTTTTGGATCTACTATCAAGAAGCCATCGTTGACCAAGCATTTGGTTGTATTGACTAGCCATTTAAATTTACACGTTGTCGCCACCTATAAAACA